>JAZHYW010041182.1:0-19939 GCA_037355805.1 Ixodes ricinus | reverse complement strand
AAGCAACGTTTAATTTGTCGAAGTTGCTGTGTAGAAGACAGATAATTTATTTAGTATGAACGGATTCCGACTGGTTTGCCTTTTTTAAATTAACACGTTTGTGCACCTGATGCTGGGATGGCATGCACAAACTGCGCTACTAGAATAAGGTGCGGAAACTCGTGCTGGTGCAAGTTCCACCACTCCAGAGGATCTACTTCAGTCTCCTCTATCTGCTTGTAGTCGAAGAAGTCACTCGCTGCCTTCCACTTTCTTAGAATTTGTACGCTTTAATTTTGATTTTTTTTTGCTAAAATAACATTTTCTGCTTTTTACTGCCAAACAAAAACACGCTTTTTAGGGACGACTGATACCCCTGCATTATTTACTTTTTCTAGGGACAGCATTTTTGGGGATATAGAACGTTCTAAAGTGATCTTGGTGAGAATGAAATCTTTCTTGAGGTAAAGAACAAGTTTCTCCCCGATTCGCACCTTTTATCTGAAAGAGTAGTTTACATTCGATGATGCACTTCATATCATCACTCACTTATTCACTCTACATTGTGCGGTTGCACACGTCGCACAGAAATGTAGATTCGGACCCGCGGATATCCGCATCCGATCCGCTATCCGTCAAATCTGATTCTTTTTCATCCGGATCCGCCAGTTTACTGCGGATACCCGCGGATGATCCGCGAGTAATCCGCGGATATGCAAGGTTCTACTCATGTGTTTTCCGCACGCTGCCTCTGGGCGATGAGGAGATGGCAATCTTGCTGCATCGATTGGAGGATTATAATGGTTAGAGGCCAAAGCAACTCCCCATTACCTTGCATTGAAAGTTCCGTGCTGTGAAGTCACTGTACCCGCTGCGCAAAAAGCAGATGAACTTGCTTGTCGAAGCGAATCAGATGGTAGAAAAACCTATACACCTTCGGAAATATTTATTGAACAATCCACACAAGAAAAAAAATTTTAATAGGGAAGCTCGTTTAATGAGCAATCGAGGTGTTTATTTACCAAGGAAACAGAGGAGTCAAATTGTGTTCGATTTTATTACAGATTAAACTGAGCAGTTATATATATGTATGTATATATACAAACGACTTAAGCACCGTCAACATGAAATAGTCTGCAACGTCATATATGTTCAGACAGGATGACCCTGCACGTTTTTCAATGAGTGATGCTAAAACGAACGCCATGTTTACCACGTTACCCGGTAGATGAAATCCTTCCTGCTAAAATGATTGTAACAACTCGGTATGCCGTACATCCCCTTCACGATTTCCATTCTGCCCGCATCTCACTGTCCCGCTGGGGTGTACTAAAATAGGGGGAGTGTTGAGAACATCAATAGTTCGCAGGGCCCCTTGGCGTGAAAGCGTTATATACAAACTGAAATTCACTCGATAACGTGAGCCAAATCACCGCTGAGCGGTGCACAGAGGCCATTTTATTGAAGTAACTGGATATGCTAACTTTTATTAAAGCCGTTTATACCGCATGGGTTGGGCTCTTATTTTCCTTAAAACATATCTGGAAATTCGAGCAACTACGGCCGTGCATGTTACAGCCACGAAATGGTAAGCCTCCGCCGTTTTGTCTTACAGAAACATAACAAACCTTGGTCGTATTTGGATACGATAAGACGCCGTATTATGTTATCGCAAAGTCAGTTTGCTCTAGGGGGCCACCTTTCCTCTGTTTCGCATTTCAGCCGCCAGGCCATGCCAATTTGAGGTGCGCACTTGGGTAGGTGGTAGCTCATCGCTCTTCTCCGACACGTCTTTTCCGCTGAGTGGTGTCACCTTTATCAGAGTTGCAAACAAACGGCTCCGTCTTTTATCACCGCTTACTCAGCGGTTCCAACGTTCGACTGATCTGTTAGATTACCGTTGCGCCAAGCCGTCTTGCATTGTCAAGTGCATTGTCAAAATAATAATGTAACGGATCCCACATACAAATCGACGACGGCGACGCCATTTTGTTTTTCATGCAGATCCAGCCGAACGAGCTCTGGTAAGTATCGCAGCTCGATCAGAAGCCGCAACGCTTCCCCTCTTTTAGTACACTCTTGTTCCGGGCAGCAAGGTCGAAACACAATACGCCATGTACAAAGTACCACTGAAAGTCCGCGGTTTGTTCGATGCAGTGGCCCTGCGTCACTTCTGGAGACGGGGAACAGCAAGGCGCTTTAAAATAAATGACTTTTTGGGGAGACGGAGGGGGGGGGGGGGGAGGATAGGTAGAGCGAGGCATGTTAAAAACAAGAGGCGGATATCAGCGACAATCAGCGCACCTAGCGGGAAAAAAAGTAGGTGGTTCCCGAAGCAAGTTTTCTGCAAACTCGAAAGTGCATGATGACGAAATGAATACGCTACAGGTCGCGATGTGCTGACAAGTGAGCAGTTTTGTTTTTGAGTCAAGTACGCTTCATGAAAATTAGGTCCACTTCATAATAGGCTGTACTCAAAGACACTTAATAAAATTGCCTTTTATAGTGCTTGTTACTAGCATTAACGAACATCTTTTTTTTTTTAATTTTTTTACGAATGTTTCAGTAGCGCGATTTTGGCGAGTACTGAGAAAACAACATGGCGTCTGAACGGTCTGGTTGCAGTCTGCTGTGCCGCCATTTTCTTACAACAGGCTTCGTGAAAAGCACGCTGTGTAAATTTACTCATACATCTTGGTGCTTTAGGTGTAGCTTTCGGTTTTCTATGCCTTAACTTTTTGCGAATCTCATGTCACTACCGGACGAATGATGCGATTTCTTTCAACTTCATTTAAAATCAGAATAGTGCAACTAAGCTTTTCTTGCTTGACAAAAAGAACTCTTTAAATTCTTTATGACTTTTTTCTTTGGAAATAGTGAATACCTGTACAAAAATAAAGTATGAAAAAATCGAAATCATTGTTGTTGTGGGTTGTTTTTTTTAGGAATAATACTGTTTTAATAATCATCTGATTGAAATAAAATTAAAAGGTCCAAGGGCTGTGTGCGATTCGAAAAAGTGAACAAAAACGTTTAGTGGGTGATATTAAGCTCCGAGGTGCACTTCTATTCAAAAAGTACTCAGTTAGCTCAACGTGCGTAAAATGTGAGATGTCGACCTCAAGTTCGGAGTTCGATGGAAACAACTTCGAGTATGCTTGGTGAGATGCGCGAGAGCAAATACAACAAACAAACAATTGCAAGCGCAGATTTCAAAGTGATAAGTCTAGTTTTGTTTTTCTTTTTATAAAGAAAAAAAAATCAATTCGCTCGTCTGAGTCAAGCATCCGCCTTAAATGCCAATATCCGTACTACTGGCTAGAATATCATGCATTTCCAGTTTTCGTATTTTTGAAATTTCAATTTTAAAAGCCTATTTTTCACAGTACCCTATTCTTATCTTTGCTTTGGCAGTATACATCGAATGAATGCTAAAACGGTTTCAACAATAAGTGGATTATTCTTATATTGAAATTTATATTCGACGTCTCAGGATAGTGCTAGCACCACTAAATAAGCTACGCTTCAGAGTAACGACACTTGCCCATCTTGGGGCTTAAAATCATGGTTGCCAGCTATCTGAAGCTTTGTCTGAAATCACAAGAAACACTTTTCTGTCCCCCAGAAATGTTTAAACAGTTTGCGACAGAGCAAAGCTATATTGCATGAGCTTCCTAACACCTTAAACTAATGCTGAGGAAGTCTCACTTTTGAATAATTATGATCGGCAGTTTCGTCTGCTCTGCGCAATTACCAAGATGGCGGCGCCCGCAACAATATCGGGAACAGTGTGCCGATACTCTAAGCGTAGCTCATATAGTGGCTCTAGGTAGTGCCATAGCCTCCTATATGATGAGGAAGCCCGCGCCTTTGGCGCTAGAACAATAGACATCCTGGTTGCGGTAAAGGAGGGGGGAGGGACGGCAGGCGAAAAGGTAAACATCTTGAAGGCAGTGCCACACACACGTCGCGAGGCGAAGGACTCTCATTTTTTTTTTACTTCGCGGTAGAACGAAGAAAGGATTAAAAAAATTGACCGGCTATTTACCTTTTTTCCCAGGGGAGTATGAAAATGCGCTGAGAGTTTAAAAAATATATGCTGCAAAAAATAAATAAAACGGGTTCGTTTTTTAAAGAAACAAACGAAAAAGAAAAACAAGGTAACATGAAATGGAGCAGATAATCTGAAAATTCCCGCGGATATCTGGGCGCCGCCATCCTTGTAACCTCCTCCTTTCGTGTTTTGTCCCTCCCAGTTCTGCAGCCGGTTGTGGCGGCGAATGCGCAGGACTTACCCCTGTATATGAGGCTATGGTAGGGAAAATATCCGCCGTTATTTGCACCCTAAAAATGCACACGGGCTCACTTCCTTTCGCTACATGGGGAAGGTCAGTCACTAGGAGCTACACTTGGGACACACTGCCCCCTTCCCCAAAGGAAAAAAAAAAGGCGTTATCTGCAGAGAAACCGTTTCATTGCAAATTACGATGATGAATTTTTGTTTTCGCGCTTCGCCTTTTGCTATTTGTTTTGCGTAGATGGCTTTCATTTGTTATCGGCGTGTAGTTTGAAAAAGTGCGCGGAAGGACACCTCATTTGATCGAACGCGTTTTGTTTTAGGATAGGCTTGCGTATAAGACACGATAGGTCTATCGACAGATATACGGTGACGTTTCCTTCAGCGGGCATGTTTGGTTAAATGCGTGGAACTTACGTCGATAACTTATGACATGAACGCATATTAATGGATGTTCAGGACATAGTATGCCACCAACGTGTGTCATGAACTCGTGTTGAGAGATGGTGATGACATATGTATTGTGTCACCAACCAATGTCATCAAGGTATGTTGATGACATGTGCGAGGTCAAAAACGTATGTCGGCGGCATGCTGATGACATATAATATGCCACCCACTTATGTCATCAAGGTATGTTGATAGGATATTCTCTGTCACCAATGTTCATTGATGGCAGACATATGTTAACATGTTATGTCATCAACGTGTTTTTAGCGTGTTATCACAAATGTAGATCATCAACGCATGCCATCGCTATACATGTATCATCAGCATATTGATGACATACGTATACAATCAACTATACCATCAATGTATGTTGACATGTCACTAGTGTGCCACCAACGTGTGTCTGGAACCATGAAACGTGTACCATAACGTAAGAGTAAATAAGTTCGCAGTGTGTCAGTGTTCTATGCGACGTACTGTCAGGCGATCTTGAGAGGGGATGCACCCTGAAGACATCGAACATCGAGATGATAACTTAGTGGCACACGTTGCAGTAAACGTCTCTACACCCGATGCTGTCACCACGTGAATACCGCTGAAGGACGGAGCATGAGAGCGAGACCTGGATTTGTTACAGAGTCCGATGTGGACACAACTATCGCCCTTGTTTTGAAAGTTAAGGCCGATGCGTTCTGCTGAGAACTGCTGTACGAGCGGGGGCGGCACACCTGACGAAGTATATTTCCTTTGTTTAAAAATATTCCCGGTATTACTGCAGATCTGTTAAGCAAACCGTGGACTGAAACTACGCGTACAATCTCCTACTAAAACTAACCAAATCTGGCATAAATTAGCCAAGCCGTGGGAAACACTATAACGTTCGTCGACCATTGCCCATATACTGTTTGTGTTGGTTTCTGTTACTTGATGAAAACTGTGTTTTAAAGAGGAGCACCCCGCCAAATGCGCAACTCTTTCTCCTAATGAAACCCAAACAAACATCAACCACAAAAATAATTTCTCAGTAGAGTTTTCAGATATTATCGGATTTATCTTTACGTACGTTGTCGTCGACTACGTGGGTTGGGTGAACCAGTAACACATGATATTTTCTTCTAACTTGACAAGAGCAACATCTATTTTGTAATGCATGGTCTCATATTTTGATATTACAGGCCCGCCTCTGCAGACAATCTTCAACGAACAAATGCTGAACGTCTTGTCCTAGAAGAGCAACAAACACCCGTCATTTTCTTTCGGCAACAACAAAACCAGCTTTAAGAGTTTTGTGGAATCTTTCACCGCATGTGATTGCTCACAAACATTTTTTTACGATGACTTTTAGCTTTGTAGCGTAAAAAGGTGTCAATGTGGTGTTTATGAGATGTTGGTGAATGATGCTTGTCGCTATTTGCAAGGAGATGCAACTATAAGGGGTGCAATGTCCAGATTGTTTTCGCCAGAGTTCTTTACTTCATCTTTCTCGATTGAGTGCAGTGCAAAGATTTTCGTGAATAATTTTTTTTGCTGCGTCAGCGTGTGGCTTCACTGAGTGAACATGAGACCCAGCTCAAAGCTCACGTAACGTTCGGCTACGTGGGCCGAACGCTGCGTCAAAACACAAACATATAATCCATGCTGTTGTTGCTGTCCCCATCGGTGTAGTTCTCAATTTAGCCAATAGGGGCGCGACGGTCGGATCTCCTTGCGAATAGTATAAGCGCATTTTCTTCTGTGTGAGTAACCACGACTTAAAGTGAACCAGTTTTTATCAGCTGACATCGAATTTCTCCATCGAGATACGCCAGTCTATACTAAGTGTCACCAGGTACGTGCAGTACAAGCGAAGGCCAATTCAGGTGAGGGGGAAGACGCGACCACTAGAAAAGCTGGGGAGGAGAAGAGAAACCTCCTGCCTTTCTAACATTCCTATAGTGCTCTCCCTTGCTCCCCCTCCCCACATTGCCCTCCTTTCCTGTCCCGCCTTCCTAGGGCTCGCTGTTTCTTCGACTAGAGTTGCCTTCGCGTGCACTGCACACAACTAGTGACACGGAGTAGTGTAAGAAGGGCTTGACAACAAAATAGAGACATCAGTTTTAACGGCAATTGATACAATTTAAGAATAAGCACATTTTCGGTAATTAAAAAAGCGGAATTAAAAAAAAATTGACGGCCACAATTTTTTATGGGTGTGGTTTCCGTTCCCCCGCGTAGAATAGTAGGATTTTGTTCCACCATTTCGGAGTATTACGGCGAGACACTTCTTGAACTCACCTGTATACGCTGATGATACGAGTGAGATGGGCGGCCAAGTCTGCACGTGTCTAACCAAGACCAATGAAGCGGTACTAGCTTCTTTGGTGTCCCGAGACACCATTTGCTGGTGGCGTCTGTCTCCAAAACATCTTCATATGTTGCCGATTAATGACGCTCACTAAACGTTAACAAAATTTACATGTTTGTGATCAGTGATTGCTGCTTGTTGCTCTGGTGGAACAAAGCTCTCAGACCAAGAAAAAAAAAGAAAGAAAAAGAAACGCTGTTTGGAGACGCGATAAGCCTTAGCTTGACCGGTCCTGTCGAAAATCCAAGTACCCTCGCAACGCGTGTGCGTCATGGCCGCCTGGTGACCTGAGCGACCTCGGCCTTAGCTTCACAAACTCCCGCTCTCCTTGACCGACAGTTGAGCTCCTCCTCGCGAGGCGGTCGTCCACTCCACGTGAGTTCACAGATCACGGTGTGCGGCGTCCCAGGCTTCCATTGGAACGTCAGGGACACTGTTCCCGTGGTCAGACTGTCCGGGCAGGTCGTGCGAACCGACCGCTCGACGCCAGCTTTCATCACCTGTGGCCGAACAGAGCCCTGAGGACGAGGACGACCGCCAGGATGGCCACGGCGTCGGAGGCCGACGTCATGACGAAGCGGTGCGCCGTCGACGTGGCCGTTGCGTCGTGCTGAATGGCGGCCGGCTTCTCACCTGCACCATCATCGTCATTACATTTTCTTCAAACTTGAGGGCATATACAGGCGTTACACAAGAGGTGGCGAGATGCAAGACATCATTGTAGCAAAGCAAACATAGACACTTATTCGCAACTCTAGCCCGCCGCTCGCCCTCACGCGGACGAAGAAAGAAACAGAAAAGAGGGGACGGCGACGAAGATGGTGGCAGAGACGAGCGGCCTTGGTGCTGCTGTTACCGCGTGGCTCCGATCGGCATGTTCTTGAATGGTGCCTTTTTAAAGGAAAATGTGAGGTCGTTCAAAATAGAAATTTTGTTTGGTCCGCTTCGGAACTTCTAAAAGTCAACGTGCCCACTTATTGATGCACTTCAACATCTCCATCACCTGTGATATATGTTCCTGCCCTGACTGCTTCGTCCTTGTAGCTATATAAATTAATTTTAGCGCACTCACCAGCGTCAGCGAGCAGGCGCACAGGAAATCCTGAAGAACCTATCCCCGTTCCTGCCGCCATCTTGGAAGTACTGCCCGCCATCTATTAGTGTAAGATCAGAGCCGTTTATACTGAGAGAGTATGGCCCTCTTAAGGAGATTTTGACAGCCTGGCAACCACAGCAGCGTAGTCTGACAACCGGGAGATGACTACTTCCGTCTGCCATTTTGTGGCCCTGACTCATAGGAACTCTACGCGGTTTCTCGGGAATAAACAAGACAAAGAAGTAACGTCATTTTCTGTTATCGCGAAATCCGCTGGTTCTATCGGGCAAAAAGCTCCGCCCATTAGCCAAGCTCTCTCACTATAAACGGCTCTGTATAAGATCTTTTGGTGGCGCCCTCCCGTTTTACCATCTCGTGACATCATTACCCTGCGAACAACAAGTTCGATGATGTTTGTAATTCGTAAGGTGGAAGCTCGAATTCATTGCGCTCTGAAAGCAACGCTGCAAGCCCCGTCAAAATTGAAGTTCTTACATTAGTCTTATTTCCGTCAATGATAAATCCTTTGCTGACGTCATAGTCAGCATTCGGCCAATCGTGGCAGGCCGACCACAGCGACGCTTGTGATCGCTCACGTCACCAATAGGGCGGTGGAGTTGCGTACAGTCACTGAGAAGATGAGAATAGTAGGGCGACTCTTTCCGATGTTTGGCCTCGTGCATTCGCTCGTTGCCTTCCTCCAAGAATGAGCGCGCACGCTCGAGGGACACGAGGCGCCGAAGCACCATCGAAGCCCGCCCTGAGGGTGGGAAAACTGAAATATTTTTTAGCCGTTTTGATCCTGTCGATGTCTGTTATCAGGTGGACCCGTGCCTTGGATAGACCATTCCAACAATCGCCATCCGGGAATTGTCATTTTTGTTTTCTGTCCTGTGGGGCCCGTTCCGACCATGCGCAGTGGGAACCTATGGCTGAATATCAGACGCCGTGCGTTCGTCCACAGCCCAGTGGCTCGAAATGCTTCGCCCGGTCGATATGCGCTGGAAGGACGTATATCAACCAATCGTGTTTTTGACGTCAGTCCAAGACTGTGGGCGGTGATTGTGGAAGGGAACGTGAAAGACAAATTAGAATCTCGCTCGGATTCTGAATAAAATTGGGCCCTTGGGCCGGTTTACTGATCAATGCGAGTATTTATCCCGGCATTTGACTCACCCGTAGCAGAAATTTTGGGCTCACGTGACCGGCTCTGTGAGGAGAAAGTAGCTATATAGCGTTCCAGCCGATGGCGCTCAGGAGACGCAAGCCTTAATTGCCTGTTATTTTCTTGAACTATCGATTGACACGGGCTTTTCCAGAAATAACTTCACATGCCGCTGCTAAAGTACACGAATGCGGTTCATTTCGCTTACATTCCAAGCCTCTTCTACACTTTTTCTGTACGCAAAATCGGACTCTAATATTCGAAGCGGGGACGAACTTACGGCAGCCATTTGGCTAAAGCGCTAGGTATCTTGAGTTTCTTTCCCCACGGGGCCGGCCACGTGACCTCCAAATCCCTTTCGCGATGAGTCAACCACCACGAGATATTCGAAGCACAACTTCGTCTGCTTCTTTTGCCGAGGTTGTGGTGACGTCAGAAAGACGCCGAGCTTTGATTGGTTGTGAATGAAGGATAGTGGGTAGACCTCAAGACAGCTTGCTTTGAGGTATACCCACTATCCTCCAATCAAAGCCAATCAAAGCTCGGCGTTTCTCTGACGTCACCAAAACCTCGGCAAAAGCAGACGACTTGCTCTCCGCACACCGGCATTGATCAGCCAACCGTCCCTTGCATCGTCACCAGTGCGGACGCGTACCTACCGTTGAGCACAAAGATGGCGACGCTGGTGGCGTCTGCGTTGGACGGGCCGCACGTGTAGTTGCCGGAGTCCGCCGGCATGGCGTCGTGGATGACGAGGCGCGACACGGCGGCGTTGCGGCCGGCCTTGCGCACCAGGATCTCGCTCTTGGCCGTCTCGTCGTAGTTGATCATGCGGTCGTTGTGGTACCAGAACACGAACACGGGCGGCTCGGGGCTCTGGCTGATCTCGCACGTGAGGTTGATGGTGGAGCCGGTCTTGAGGAAGAGCTGCCCCGTGCCGCCCAGGATCTCGGCCCGGGCCACCAGGACCCGCAGGTGCACGAACAGGCTCATCTTGGGGTCGGAGCTCACCTGGTCGAAAAAGGAACGAAAACGACTGTTCCTGGTTCCTTGTCCCACGAATGAACTGAACCGGCAAACGAGATGCTCTGCTACTCACAGTGAAGCCGCAATCACACTGCTAATACATCAGACAAAAGTCAGTCTCCAGACACTGCCTGATGCGTGTCTTTCTTGTGCGACGGTCACGTTGGTCATAAAACACCGTCTGCAGATATGTTCCAAGCATACAAAAACTGTGAGTAGAAATGCTTAGAGCATGAAAGGGTGTGTGTACGCATGCTCGAAGCATACAAAAACCGTCTGCCAGACACAATTGAAGCACACAAATACTGTGCAGACATGTTCGAGGTATACAAGAACTGTCTGTAGACATGTTGGAAATAAGCAAACATAGTTAGAACATGCTTGGGGCGCGTCCGAAGAAACTTCTGTCATCATATCTGTTGTGAAGACCGTGCCTTTTCCATGATGTATGAAGAGGACACAACAGATGCTGTGCACGGCGTTTGCAGAACCGAAAGTCGAGGGTTTCCTCCGGTTCCGTTCCGCTTTGGGACATTCTTTTTTAATGCGAAAGCATTAACTGTCCCATGAAGCCCAGCCGGCGCTTTTTGTAACCGCGAAAAATGGCACCTAAATTCCGGCTGAGCGAAACGAGCAATACATTTCCATTGGCTGCGACACGCGCAGTGTATGTGCCCAAATAATGGTGAAATCCGATAATTGGTGGATCAGCCACTAGATGGTGCACCCTTTTGAAAGGGGTCTATTAAAGTAATAAGGTTCCAATCCACGCTTTGAATGTGGTTGGACGGTGAAGCTGTGGAATCACCTGCAACAATTGCCCACTGCACTATAGCCCTTTTTATGGCAAACGCCACCAGGTGGTGCTCCAGTCTTCGACGTCCCAGAGAACTTCCGGTTTGTAAAAAGTATGCGCAAAGCCTACCCTAATACCGCTGCTTGAAATGTACGTGAAACGTTTAACCACCAATTCTCCAGGTGAACGCCAAAAGAACGAAGGAGTGCGACATCTGTTGAAATGTTTCGAGTATTCTTGTCGACAAATTTCATTCCTCCAAGATGTAATATTGTACAGCCAAACGCCCTCGTTAAATGCCCAACTTTGTTGTCCGTGTACCATTTATGCTTTCTACCATTGGTGACATAAGCATGCTCAACAGGCTTGAAAAGAACGGTGCGACCGGAAGTCGCTTGGGAAACAAGCGGCAGTTCATGTTTGTAAACAGCAATAGGGTTTATACCAAATGATTGACGAAAGAAAATTAAATGCGCTGGGCCGAACCTTCTTTTTATATATTAGAAACTTTGTACGCTGCCGTTGCCGCGGCCGCTTATGCAACCCCAATCATTACCGATAAACACATGCGGGGAGCTCACCATGCTTCGCATTGTTAGCGGTACTAGTGACGTCACTCCGCACTTCGTACTCTGCCGTTGCCGCGGCAGCTTGTGCAACTGCAAAATTTACCGAGAAACGCATGCATGGAGCGCTACGTGCTTATCATCATTCGCGCGCGCCTTATAATCTATCAAGTGGTTTTGACACTTGCTTTGTGGTTTGCTTATTGAAACAAGTGTCAAAACCACATAATAAATGACAAGGTGCGCGCCTGAATTTTCTGTCGATGGACACAAGAAAATCCCACCTGCGAGTCCTATACAGCTTCGCTGTAAAATTTCGTGCCGAACACACACGGATTCGCTGCGGAACTTCGTCAATAACGACCATCTCCATAATACAAAACAAGACAAAACAAAACAACGTTACCGTTCTTCTATCGCTGTTAAGCCGGCATCGGCTAGGAAACGTTTCCCATGTACGCTGATTGTAGATTGAAACGATACGGGTGATAACATGATAACAAGAGGTCTATGGGACCGTTGCCGATTGAATTCGGTAACCTAATTTTTTTAAACTCGGTATACCATTAGGAATGATGAAACGAGATAATTTTTAACGAAAACAATCACGGCGTATAAAACCGCAAACACACACACACACGCACACACACAGCACACACACACACACGACGCGCACACGCACACGCACGCACACACGCACGCACGCACGCACACACACACACACACACACACACACACACACACACACACACACACACACACACACACACACACACACACACACACACACACACACACACACACACACACACACACACACACACACACACACACACACACACACACACACTAATTTCAGCGTGTTGTCTTCACAAAACATGCTTGAAGCCGGCCTGTTTCAAAGCTGTAATCATAACGGGGACGGAAATAAACGGTCGAAATTCAGCAGCCAGAAATCACAAGCTGGCGATCGAAACCGTTCGAGCGAACGAATACAACGCGTTTTGTTTCGATTTGTTTTACCTCTCGATGATTACATTCTTCGATCACCGGGAAACTAAACATTTGAGCATGCCACGACGTAATATTATAGCCAATCGAGCGTCGGTCTTTTCTTTACAAAACTGTGAACGGTGCGACGTTTTTCAATAAGAGGTAGAGAGACTTGATTCGATCTCTGTACATTCATCGACGAAAGGAACATTGCTTTCTCGTACTTCCTGCAAACTTTGAGTTGTTGCTTGATCGATCCTTGGCATCAAATCGATTGTCAGTCACCCCCCCCCCACACACACACACACACTTTTCCTCCTCCACCGAGCAAATATTGAATAGACCCTTTTCAAAACCCAATAAAGCAACACTGGCAGTCGGCATTTCTTGGGAAATAAGGAAGGACCATTGGTATGATAATTCGAGAGAGAGCTCGTTGTTACCTAAGGCTAGAACAGGAGTATCGAGGACTAGGACATATAGGACAAAGTGTGAGGAAATGGGTACGCGTTGTGCTTTATGCCAAGGGAAGACGAGACAATGAAACATCTTGTGTTGAGGTGCCCAGGGTTAGCTCCCGCCCTACCGGAGGGGGCGACGGATTTAACCGCAGCGCTGGGATTTGCAGACGAGAGTGGAAGAATGGATGATACGTGCGTTTTAATAACGAAGAGGAGATTGGAAGACTGGTGAAAATTATGTGGGAAGAATTCAATGACGTGCAACTAACTAACACAGCTGGGTACAGGTGAGACGGAACAAAATTGGGACCCCCTCCCGCGTGACTCCGGCCCAAAGTTTCAACCCTGCCTCCCAGTCAGCCCGGTGCTCCATTAGGTAACGCCGACTATGTTTGACCAGAGGAAAAATGGCGACTCTGTCGCCGGGGGGAAAAGACCGGGGGGGGGAGGGGGGCGGCTGATGTTATTTTTATTTTTTCCATTTTGCCCGATCCACTAAAGGTCATCCTGGTAATATCCCGTACTGCCTGGTGATAGTTACAAAATTTCAGAGGGGAAGTAAATTGGGTTAGAAGGGAGAAGAGAGGAATCACACCTTTTCTTTTTAATTTCTAGGCTAGGTGGAGCAAGCTACCGCCTAGCCTAGAGGTAGCTTAGAGGATAAAGGGTACAGCCGTTAGCATTCCATCAATCCATCCATCCATTGGGTGCAAATGTATCAGCGTACTCTCCGAACGCTGACGTTGCCCTCGTGTCCAATGAATGCTCAGATAACCTGCGCAAGCAATGGCGTACTGGGTCAACTGACGCGGCCGCCACTAGATGGCGCAAACTTTTTTTAAAATTGGGTCTTATCCTAATGCGCGAACGAGGCTCGAAAATATCTCGTGAACCTAATAACGATCAAATATAGGGTGTTTTGAATCCCGAGGCTAGTGCTAAAATGAATCGGAAAAATCGGCGCCTGCTCTTGGCGATCTGAAATTTTCATCGACCTTAGATTTTAGTTGTGCATTTTACCCCTGTAAAATTTCGAGGCGTAGCTGTGTTTAGGTAAAAAATGAGAACCCCATTGACACCGTCAACGGCCAATACCATCGCAAACGACCAAGTTCAAACATGTCCACACAAAGTGCGGTTTGTGCCGCCATTGACAAAACAACAACAACAACAAACAAACAAACATTGTGTCTGGTTTTCAAAAATATGTCTCCGATTCGGGGTGCGCGCTTACCATTTCTACGACGACGTTAACCAGCTGCAGGGCGCGAAACAGCATGCCTTTCTTTTGACGTCAGTGGCACGTCAAACGCGAAGGAGGCGCCTTCTCGCCGTCGTCTGCTTCTTTCTCGATTTCAGAAAGTTTTCGGGAAGGACAACAGCAGCCGCGGAGGCCTTGATTAACAGCAAGTGGAGGGGTGATGCGCTGCGTCCTGACGTCTCTACGTCATGAGCTTCTTCCGGTGACGCCAGCGGACGGTCGCTCATTCCCTCTGACAGAAATAGTTCCGAGGCGGACCGGAAGCGGAAGCAAACGCTTCCGTTCGGCAAAGGTCGCGCACGAGACAAGTATGAGCGTACCCTAGCTTGCGTGGACAGCCCTTTCATGGGCCTCAGCTCTGAAGTTTAGATCCAAAAAAAAAGCATTTTTAAGCACAACCACATCTTGTTTTTTTTTTTTTTGAGCGCAGCTTTTAGGCACGTTTTTCCGCATATAGCGGCGTTGGCGTCGGCTTCGCCGTCAGCGTCAGCCTAACAAGTATCTACGGGAACGGGAGCCTAAGTGTCCCATAATGCAGCTTTGCGGGCGCTGCATTATGGGACGTCACCAACCTATTTACTACTTCATTTCTACGCTAAGTTTAGCGGTGAAAACTGAATTGGTGTATAGGTCTGTGCCGTCGCATAATGCAAGGTTGCGCGCGTTGCATTATGGGTTGTCAACTAGCTATTCACCATTCGATTACCCGCTAAGTTTAGCGAAGAAAAGTGAATTGGTGTGTAGGTCTCTGACGTCCCATAATGCAACGCTCGGCGCGTTGCATTATGGGACGTCAGAGACCTACACACCAATTTTTTCCCGCCAAAAGATTTGAGACAAAAAATGAGTGATGCTGGTCCAGTCAATTTGACCGAATTGAAGGACGTGATAATTAAGCTGAAGCTGACGTACTTAAAGAACACAATAGACCAGCTCAACTCGCTGACGTCAGGCCACTGCCGCGGCGCTGCTGTCAGTACTGCGCGTGACGAAATGGGATCTTGATTTCTGCGTACGCGCTGTTCCCACACCTGGTGTGGGAATACACGGTCTTGTTTGTGAACAGTGTGTTGGTCTGTAGCGTTTTGCCTTCAGGCTGAAATCAGAACAAATAACGGAGCATTGAGCATTCAAAGACAAAATAAAATCGAAAATTCAACAAGCAAGAACGATTTATATCAAATTGTACCCAAGCAAAAAGTGGTCTTTTGTAAACAAAATAAAGCACTGAACTTAAAGGGGCCCTGCAAGGACTTTTTTTACTGGTTTTTAATTTCCACCGAACTTGCGCGCACTGAACGCTGTAACTTAATGAAGTTTTCTCAAAGTTCGCTTTATTCTGAAAGTTATAGGCACATTAGAATTACAAAAAATAAACAAGCAAAAAATAACCCCCTTCATGACGTCCTTACGCTTGAGTGCCCGTGAGCTAGAGGAGGGGTAGTGAATTCAGCGAGCGCTCACGGCTTCCACACTCCGTGTCGACGGCTCGAGAGGGCGCCACAAAAGCATTCTCTGGATAGGCTGTATGAAGCGGGCGGTCAGGGCGGCTCGCATTGCATTTGCTTCACGACTAAACACTAATTCGGCATGACACTTCATTGGCCACAAACGACAGCAAACACAGGGTAAAGATCAGTACAGAACGGGAGCCACTTCGCGCTGCTATACCGCCAAACGGCCAAACCGCAAGCGAAACCTACTGCCGAAGGGCTTCGGACCGCTCGGAACCGGTCGGATCCTCGAGCCCGTATACGACCGCAGCGCCGCCGCGTACATCCGGGAACCTTTCTACGCTCGCCGCTCGTCGGTGCCTGATCCCTCTACACCTTTCTAGTATGCGCCGCCTTTTCCACCGCCTGGTGGCAGGTATGTCGACGGGTCATTTCTTACTTCCGTACTTTATAAACTGCATTTGTTTCTTTTCTGATCTAAAATAGGAAACAAAAAATACTTTTATAAATATTTGAAACCGTTCGCGCCACTAAAATTTTGTATTTTGACTAAAAAGAAGCTTTTAGTGGCTCTGACCAGTAGTAAGCCCAGGACTAAAGACGTCACATTTTGCGCGCTTTCGGTACCGCGGGTCGGCCTCGTCGGTGGAGGAGGTTTCCGCGTCGTCCGGTTAAAATATGACGCACTGATATTTAGTTTCTCTTTCCGTGTCCGCTGGCTCGCCCGAACCCCAAGAGACGTGGAAACCGCAAAAAAGATAGACGCTGAAGTATGATTGCAAGATTATTTTAATCTCTATCGTAGACTTTGTTCGTCAAATACGTACCGCCCTACTAAAAACAAAACAAAAAATCAGAACGCAAAAAATATATAAAAGTTGGAATTCGTGGAAATAACGTTCGACTGCAATCAAGTCAGAACTCGAAATTAAAGCAAATGAACGTTTTATAATTAACTAAGAAAGTGAAGCTCCTTTTGTTCTAGTAGGGTATTACAATAATAAAACGCTGTTAATTAAACTGTACTTACAATCGACGTAATTATTTTTTCCACATTTTTAGGATATTTGGATTTAATGGTGTTTTTCTAAAGCTTAACAAATTTGCTTAAAAAGAGCCGTGAACACTACACTTACGCGGTTTATGCGGGTGAGTTATACGGCCAGGTGGACACAAAATAGGGACTAATCGTAACGATCAGTTAGCTGGTTAAGTATAATTTGTTGATTATCTTTTAATTAGGGAAAATAAACATATGGTTCCATTTAAAAACGTTGCTGAGCGTCATTGAGAACCAGTAAATAAACTATTTTTAGAAAAAATGTCAGGCAGGGGCTGCATTTTACGGCGTTCTGAAGAAACGCTCAGTTTAGACGCGTTTCCAGTTTTCGGTTTCTTATCGGAGCGCATATTTTACGACCGCGCTCCTGCCCCCTGGTGGTCGCGGCGCGAAGCCACCCCTGGCCTCATTCTCAAAATGGAGAGAAGTAGTGCGGGCGAGTGATGCGCGTCTCAGCCACTAGGGGCAGGACCGCGGGCTCAGAGATGCGCTCCGATAAGAAACCGCGAAACCTAGAAACGCGTCCAAATGGAGCGTTTTTACGAAAGCCCGTAAAATGCTGGCCCTGCTTTATATCATTCTAGAAAGAGTTGATTTAGTGGTTTTCGATAACGCTCAGAAAGTTTCTAATTAGAACCATATGTCTATTTTCACCAATTAAAAAGTTAATTAACAAATTTGATTTAATTAGCCGACTAATCGTTAAGATTAGCCCCTATATACGATGTCCCCCCTGGCCGTAAAACTCACCTGCACAAACCGCGTAAGTGTAGCTTTCACGGCTTTTATTAAACAAATCATCTGCAAAGCTTAAAAAAAGAACACCCCGTATATCAATGTGTTATGTTAAAAAAGCATATCTAGTGGTAAAAATACATTTTTTTAGCTACAGTGATTTAAATCAAATTATTTTGATTTAAATAACATGAATTTTATTTAAATCAAATAAATTGGATTATTTATTTAAAAATACTGTTTAAACTTTGTTTTAAATAGAACACGCAAACCAAGGTGGAATAGGGGTTGAAGGAGAGGTTCGTACCTGGCATTCGTACAGTCCCTGGTCCGTGAGCTGGGCGTACCGAATCTGGAGTGCCCAGTCGTTGGAGCGCTCCAGGTGGATGGCCTGGAAGCGTGGGTCTCCGATGTACGTGTCCATGCCCACAGTCAGCACGTGCAGGTCTTTGCGACGGATCCACGTCACCTGAGCCGCGAACGTGAGAAGAGCGTCAGTTTAGGCGTAGGAGTGGTGTCACTAATTACACTGAGAGCATAGCCTCCTCTATACTGACAAAGCCTGGCAGATTGCCACGAGACGCGGCCGCCGAAATTGAAAAGGTGGTGTGGCAGACAACGGATGAGAGGAGAGCCACGTGGACTGGCGCCCCGCTGCGGCGAGACGGCCGAAACACACTTCTCCCGAGCGAACAAGTGTGTTTTGGGTCTTCGCCGCTGCTAAAGCTGTGCGCTAACGTACAGGTTCCCCGAGAAATGGCTCGTTGATGCTCTGTGCTACCAGATCCTGGCTCTCCAAATCTGCGACCGGGCACTCTATGGCTCCGTCGTCGAACTGCCAGGCTTTGTGACTATAGAGGAGGCTATGCCTAGAGTCACTGAATGGTCCAAGAGTACTGAATTCCACTTCAGTCCGCTTACCGGAAGTCAATCCCGCAGAATGCAATTTTGCTTGGCTGGATTAGCCAGTGGCGGAAGTTATCAGTCGGACATTTTGTGGATCGGCACAAAACAACAAAAACGCATATAAAACGTTTCCGCGTTACCACGGCTACGGCGGGTACGCACGGGTGGGAGGGCGGGAGCTCTGGGCATCGATGAGTGAAGACCGAACACAAGGTGCGTTAATTTTCTCTAGTTTTTGTATATTAAGTAGCCGCTAATCTGGTTCGCCAACGAAGATTGCCGGCTCGCTTGCTCGCTCCGGTTGCGCTGGTGCTGCGTTTCAAACTCTACGCCTCAGACGCTAAGTCCTAACGCTGGACTTCGATGTGTTTCGAGGCGAGAGAGAGAGAGACGAGACAGCAAGGAGGAAGTCACGTACCGCTAGGAACGAAGGAAATAACTTTAATGAAAACAAACCAGCGTCGCCACAGGCCAGGAACGTGGATTGAAGAACACACGAAAACGAACGCTACACTGTACGCTTCGACCGCACTGGGCAGCGGCATATTGGGGATCGCGACTGCTGCGCCGCTACTCGGTTCTGAAACGTAGCTTGGTAGTTTCCGTATTCTGGGAACATTCGGTGACCTCTAGGGTAGACCTAAAGCTAGCTACCTTTGTCTCTGCTTCACTCGTCGGACGCGTTCCAACGCGCAAGCCAAACGCCGGCGTTCCGTGTTCTATCGAGTTCGACGAATGTAATGGAGACAAAATCAGCTATGTTTTTTGGGGGTCTACCCGTTAATCATTCCAGCCAGTGCTAGGCGTTCTGACGTCCTCGTGCGATGTCGTCTCCTCCTCTCTCTCAGTTTCTCGGCGCATTAAAACGAAACATAATATCGGTTATATGCATTCCCGTTGCTGCCGCACAGCGAACCTCAAGGATACTTCGCCGCAATGTAACTCTTTCAGAGGAGAAGCCAACCTAATTTTGGAAGGATCAAGGTGCTATGTCCATTCCACTTCTCGCTCTTCTTGCAACTGGCGTTTTGTTCGTATGTTTCTTTTTGTGCAAAAAAAAATACTGCGTTTTGTAAACTTTTTATGTGTTGTGTCAACCCCGAGGATCTCTACGTCTTCATAATGAATTAATATATATAGTGATTGTTTTATGGTTTTGTTGCGACGTTCTCCAAGTTTAAACTGTATTTGCGGCCGCCGCATGAGCAAGCAAAAAAAAAGACCAAGTTCAGAAAAACAAAGTCCTTGGTTTAAATAAACTCACCTTCACAAAATTACCGTACGTGACTGTATAACTAGAATTCGGGCTTCTAACCAACATCCTCTCTTCTTTAAGAAACATATATATCT
>JAZHYW010041181.1:0-66941 GCA_037355805.1 Ixodes ricinus | reverse complement strand
CGAAATAAATAAATAAATAAATAGCCTCTTTTCAAAAGCTTATCAGACTCGCTTAAAAAGAGCCGTGAACGCTACACTTACGCGGTTTATGCGGGTGAGTTATACGGCCAGGGGGACAGAATATAGAGGGACTAATCGTAACGATCAGTTGGCTAGTTAAGTATAATTTGTTAATTAATCTTTTAATTAGTGAAAATAAACATATGAGTTCTATTTAAAAACTTGCTGAGCGTCATTGAGAACCAGTAAATAAACTCTTTTAGAAAGAATGTAAGGCAGGGGCTGCATTTTACGGCGTTCTGAAGAAACGCTCAGTTTAGAACGCGTTTCTAGGTTTCGGTTTCTTATCGGAGCGCATCTTTACGACCGCGTTCCTGCCCCCAGGTGGTCGCGGCGCGAAGCCACCCCCTGGCCTCATTCTCAAAATGGAGAGAAGTAGTGCGGGCGTGTGATGCGCGTCTCAGCCACTAGGGGCAGGACCGCGGGCTCAGAGATGCGCTCCGATAAGAAACCGCGAAACCTAAAACGCGTCCAAATGGAGCGTTTTTACGAAAGACCGTAAAATGCTGGCCCTGCTTTATATCATTCTAGAAAGAGTTGATTTAGTGGTTTTCGATAACGCTCAGAAAGTTTCTAATTAGAACCATATGTCTATTTTCACCAATTAAAAAGTTAATTAACAAATTTGATTTAATTAGCCGACTAATCGTTAAGATTAGCCCCCATATACAATGTCCCCCTGGCCGTATAACTCACCTGCACAAACCGCGTAAGTGTAGCTTTCACGGCTTTTATTAAACAAATCATCTGCAAAGCTTAAAAAAAGAACACCCCGTATATCAATGTGTTATGTTAAAAAAAGCATATCTAGTGGTAAAAACACTTTTTTAGCTACAGTGATTTAAATCAAATTATTTTGATTTAAATAAAATGAATTTTATTTAAATCAAATAAATTGGATTATTTATTTAAAAATACTGTTTAAACTTTGTTTTAAATAGAACACGCAAACCAAGGTGGAATAGGGGTTGAAGGAGAGGTTCGTACCTGGCATTCGTACAGTCCCTGGTCCGTGAGCTGGGCGTACCGAATCTGGAGTGCCCAGTCGTTGGAGCGCTCCAGGTGGATGGCCTGGAAGCGTGGGTCTCCGATGTACGTGTCCATGCCCACAGTCAGCACGTGCAGGTCTTTGCGACGGATCCACGTCACCTGAGCCGCGAACGTGAGAATCGCGTCAGTTTAGGCATAGGAGTGGTGTCACTAATTACACTGAGAGCATAGCTTCCTCTATACTGACAAAGCCTGGCAGATTGCCACGAGACGCAGCCACCGAAATTGAAAAGGTGGTGTGGCAGACAACGGATGAGAGGAGAGCCACGTGACTGGCGCCCCGCTGCGGCGAGACGCCGAAACACACTTCTCCCGAGCGAACAAGTGTGTTTTGAGTCTTCGCCGCTGCTAAAGCTGTGCGCTAACGTACAGGTTCCCCGAGAAATGGCTCGTTGATGCTCTGTGCTACCAGATCCTGGCTCTCCAAATCTGCGACCGGGCACTCTATGGCTCCGTCGTCGAACTGCCAGGCTTCGTGAGTATAGAGGAGGCTATGCCTAGAGTCATTGAATGCGCCAAGAGTAATGAATTCCACTTCAGTCCGCTTACCGGAAGTCAATCCCGCAGAATGCAATTTTGCCTGGCTGGATTAGCCAGTGGCGGAAGTTATCAGTCAGACATTTTGTGGATTGGCACAAAACAACAAAAACGCATATAAAACGTTTCCGCGTTACCACGGCTACGGCGGGTACGCACAGGTGGGAGGGCGGGAGCTCTGGGCATCGATGAGTTAAGACCGAACACAAGGTGCGTTAATTTTCTCTAGTTTTCGTATATTAAGTAGCCGCTAATCTGGTTCGCCAACGAAGATTGCCGGCTCGCTTGCTCGCTCCGGTTGCGCTGGTGCTGCGTTTCAAACTCTACGCCTCAGACGCTAATCCTGACGCTGGACTTCGATGTGTTTCGAGGCGAGAGAGAGAGAGAGACGAGACAGCAAGGAGGACGTCACGTACCGCTAGGAACGAAGGAAATAACTTTAATGAAAACAAACCAGCGTCGCCACAGGTCAGGAACGTGGATTGAAGAACACACGAAAACGAACGCTACACTGTACGCTTTGACCGCACTGGGCAGCGGCATATTGGGGATCGCGACTGCTGCGCCGCTACTCGGTTCTGAAACGTAGCTTGGTAGTTTCCGTATTCTGGGAACATTCGGTGACCCTAGGGTAGACCTAAAGCTAGCTACCTTTGTCTCCGCTTCACTCGTCGGACGCGTTCCAACGCGCAAGCCAAACGCCGGCGTTCCGTGTTCTATCGAGTTCGACGAATGTAATGGAGACAAAATCAGCTATGTTTTTTGGGGGTCTACCCGTTAATCATTCCAGCCAGTGCTAGGCGTTCTGACGTCCTCGTGCGATGTCGTCTCCTCCTCTCTCTCAGTTTCTCGGCGCATTAAAACGAAACATAATATCGGTTATATGCATTCCCGGTGCTGCCGCACAGCGAGACCTCAAGGATACTTTGCCGCAATGTAACTCTTTCAGAGGAGAAGCCAACCTAATTTTGGAAGGTCAGGTGCTAGTCCATTCCACTTCTCGCTCTTCTTGCAACTGGCGTTTTGTTCGTATGTTTCTTTTTGTGCAAAAAAAATACTGCGTTTTGTAAACTTTTTATGTGTTGTGTCAACCCCGAGGATCTCTACGTCTTCATAATGAATTATATATATAGTGATTGTTTTATGGTTTTGTTGCGACGTTCTCCAAGTTTAAACTGTATTTGCGGCCGCCGCACAGCAAGCAAAAAAGACCAAGTTCAGAAAAACAAAAGTTCTTGGTTTAAATTAAGTCACCTTCACAAAATTACTGTACGTGACTGTATAACTAGAATTCGGGCTTCTAACCAACATCCTCTCTTCTTTAAGAAACATATATATCTACAAGGTGTTTTTTTTTTAAGTTTTACAGACTTGTGTAAAAAAAGCATTGAAACTTAGGCTTATGCCCTTTTTGCCAGCGAGTTATACGGCCAGGGGGACATTATGTGGGTGGCGAATCTTTGCGATAAGTCGGATAATTAATTAAAATTCGTTAATTAACTTTAATTAAGAAAAATAGACATATGGTTCAAATTAGAAACTTACTGAGCCTCATCGAAGCCCACTAGATGAACTCTTTTTAAAAGGACTTGAAGCTCGTGGGAATATATATATATATTTATATGTGTGGAGCACATGTCCACACGCCTTTACACAAGGTATGACACAGGAGAGCGGATGAAAGTTAGACACGGTGACAAGTGACATTAATTATTGTTTATAGGTCTGTTTTTCTCGGTCAGTGTGTGCTGTAGTATGCGCAAGACACGATAAGAAAAGGTATTGCAGCGTCCGTGAGACGCGACCATTTAATGCTGACATAACGCGGCGTCCCACCGTACACGTCTGTCAGCGTTTGTCAGCGTCTGTCAGTGTCTGTCAACGTCTGCGAACCCTGTCAACGCTCTGCGAGCAGAGCGCCCGAAAGGAATTTAAAACCGTCTAAACAAGCGAAAAAAGCAGTGCAACTCGCTTTTCAAGCGTCTTATATCAAAACGCTTTAATGACTTCCTCGAAAAAGTTTGTTATTGTCGTTTTATATCACACATTTATATCAACGTGGGCGAGCGTGGTGACGGACAACCAGCACGCGACCCTAAAAAAATATCAGACTTTACTCGCCAGGGGAGCTGCTCAAAACTTGAGAGAGTCACGCGTATACTCCAACCTAACTTCAAGAAGCGTCTGCGTTTTTGTCTTTACTTGGCTACCTTGTTATTTCATGTGCCAAACGACGGTGACGTTGGCTAGCGTTGCTCAACGTAGCTTAACAACTGTCGGCACTCTCGGCCAAAAAAAAATGGAAACAAAGTTTGTTTAGTTAAGCCATAATAGGGCTCGAAGCTGTGGGATGCTAGCCAGCGTCAACCTTATGTCACACGTAAAATAACAAAACAGCGAAGCTAAGAAAAAGAAAGGAGCACGGATGCTCGCTCGTTAAGTTGAAGTATAAAACCTTCAGAACCGTGGGCTTCTCTTCGTGGTGGTTTTATTTCCACTACCGACAGAGGGTTCATCAGGGTGTCTACCAACCTGGAAAACGGGGAACTCGACGGGTCTCGAAAAGTCGGGGGATTTCTACTCCAATCAGCACGGGTCAGAAGAATTGAGCTTTGCTTTACCTGAACGAAGGCCAAATACGCCTGTGTGGGTTGACACACATTGCACGAGACCTAGCCTGGTTGTCTATGCAAATCTATGCTCTGCAACGATCCAATGGAAGTGACGGAAGTAAAGCACGTGACAGCCCTTACCACAGAAGCGAGGGCGAGAGCGTGACCCAGGCAGTCGAAGAAGAAGGGAAAGAGAAACTCCCCTATTACCCTGACCCCCGTTTTGTGTGCCCTAGGCGTCGTTTTTCTTCCGCTAGAAGACGAGCCCGTTACTCGAAATTCGTACAAAAGCGGGTTTCCTCTTTCTCCCGCCCGTGGATTGATAGCGATGCGTGTAACTAAACTGGTGAGGTTGAGTACAGTCACGTGACCTCCCTTGACGCGCTGACTGGCTCACTGGGACCCTGTAGCCTTTGCCGTTTGCCATGTCAGGGAGGGACGGAGTATAGGAAAGCCGGAGATTCAACTCGAATCACCTCCTCTTGATACGCGAGCACCCGAAGCGAGAGCTCGCATTTTGGGCTTCCACACATACACCTCATTGCACGGTTTCACATGCTGTTGAGAGACTTTTACACAAAATAATAAAAACCTGAAAAAAGACTTCTGGGAGCTTGAAAAAAATGTTAAGTTGGGAGGCAACCCCAATTAAATTTCTGGTTCTGCGTCGTGTCTGCACGGTCACAGCGACTTGGTCACGTGACTACCGTGCCATACATTTGGCGGGAGACGTCTCGCCCTGCGCATTTAACGGACTTCCTTGACTTTTTCACACCATAAACGTTGGGGTCCATTGCAATGATGCAGGTACAGACCCTGCAGGCTACATTCGGTGCACACCAGAATATTCGACTGATGAGTGTATAGCCAATTTTAACACACATACCGGAAGTACACTGCCCTTTTGATTTTAGGCACCGCGCTACTCTTTTTGGGCACCGGTCTAGCCTGGCGCAGGCAAATCAAACGAACCCATGGCCATCGCCGCTGTAGGATTCCTCTCGCGGGTGGTGCCTTGTTCCCATTGGATGGCGTAAGTCCTCACGCGACCGTACCGACAACCAATGGCGATCTCCCCGGAAGTCGCTCTATGCGTCTCGCATTCACGACGCTCCAGGAAGAAACATAAACGACATCATCGAAATTCGCTGACCACTCCCCCCCCCCCCCCCACACCAAAACAAAACAAAAAAAGTATGTTTACGTGTGATGATTTTTGTGAGGCACGACTATGGCGCCTGGTACGTGTCTTCGACTGGTGTGTTTTAGCGCGTCCTAATGAGTGGTCCCTCGATTTCCCTGCCGATGACTGTCATAGCAGTTGCGTGTTTTCGACTGCCGCGATCCTGGTGGTGTAGCAGCACCGGTGGTGGACCTTGCAGACGCCTGTTCTGCTGCGGATCGCTCTCCAGTGTGAAAGTCCAAGGAAGCTTCGGCAGCCGAAAGTTGGGACGCTACGACGACAGCGACACTCTCGTGCTCTAGTGCTTGTTTTGTTGTTTTTTCGCCCAGAACTTCTATGCCCAAACGCCAGGATCGCGACACCCGACAGCGTGACACTCCAGGTTTTATAACGCCATTTGTTGCCTCTTCGGAGCTTTCGGTGCGTGTGCGCAATAAGACGCTAAACAGACCGATCGGAGACTTTTCTATGGCATCGTGGGCATGACCAAAGTACTGCCGCGAAGTTTGTTTCGCAGCTAGCGCGTGCTGGAGGACGAGTACGTAGAGCTATTATCATGTACGTTAGAGATTCAGCCGGTGCCAACGTTACTAGAATACTCAGTTGGAAAACTTCTATAGGAGCCTGTTTTGAAAATGTGGTTTCGATCCGTACTCGGGAACCGAACTAAACGCGATCGCGACGCCGCCCTTTTCTCCCGCAGCGGCCACTCCGTGAACGGCACTGCAGCACTTACTGGTTCCGTCAGAGTCGCGGAAGGGCCGGTGGCGCCATCTCGCTGGGCCATCTCGCAGTAGCGATGTGAAGCAGCTTTCAAGTTTTGACTCGTCACTAAAGGGTGGCGCTGTTATCGTATTTAGTTTGGTCTCGGTGGACGCCAGCGGTCCAGGTTTCAAGGGTGAGTTTCCCAGCTGAGTGTTTGAGCAACGTTGGCTGGCGCCAATGTGCCTTTGTAAATGGAAGCAGACAGCAACCAGTTTGAAATTGACTTCCGGTAATGCATTTACATGGGACAAAGTGGGTACGTTTTTTCTCTGCGTTTGATTATAAAAGCAAATATAACGAAGATTTCTAACGTACTAAATAGCTCGAAACAGTTCTCAATCGCGTAAGGCACGAATATTGGAGAGTTATATAGTTGTTTCTCCCAAATTCATGGCATTATGCACAGTGTTAAAGTAGCTTCTTACATACATTTATGTGCACTGTCTGGCACTGTTAGCGCCAATGAGGTAGCGGCGCTCTTCTGCAATGGGGGTTTACGTGCCAAATCAACCAACGAAGGACTTTAAAAGAATTCAGGAACGCGAACTACGCAATAACACAAGATGAGTAGGTGCCTGTTCATGTAGAGGATCGAAATAAAAGGAATGCCAAGTAATTATAGTACAATTTGAAATAAATATGTTTATTTTATTTTCCTAGCTCATGCCTTTGCGAGATGCCTTTTTCTAATGTTCAAAACATTGTCCGAGCGATCAAAATTCTTGTAACTAGGAATAAAAATAAGTGCCGATAAAAACTTCCCGGCATAGAAAATAATAAAAAAATAAACATTTTACAGCCGATGTACTTTATTAATTACGTTTTCAGTGCTGTAAACCGCCCGCAAAATTTGTACGACGGTGTCACTTTCATATAGCGACAAAACTGGCATATAGCAATATATTAGCATCATCGGAAAACTGGTGAACCATGAACACAGTCTACATTCCTTTTAATAGTTTTTTTTTCTTATATTCGCCGTCTGTATTTACACACCCGCTGCGGAACTCAGGTGTGGGTCCTCGGTAGACATATAGCGCAGGAATCTTCGGCAAGCAGAAAGCAGTCACGCCTGTCTAACCAGGCTTCAGACCATTCTTTTTCTTCTTTCGTTAGATTCGTCTATTATGGTGTCAGGACACTACTCAATCAGTATTTTGCTGCTGAGTCACCGTACCTTTTTAATATTGCAAGAAAGGTCATGGCTCCAAAACCGAAACCAAAACATGAGCACGAAGACTCATGGCTGACTACCCGTACCGAGGAGGAGGGGGAATGTGAAGGAGGAGGGAGTTGTCGGAAGTCACGTGCCAATCGCTCCCTACCAATTTTTTTCTGTTCCTCCGCTTTTCTGGCGTTTGAAGCAGACGACGACAAATATGAAGTTTCGTGCGCCGTTTGTAGTAAGATTGTTTCGTACTTATACCTCTCCAGCTCTCTGTCCTGCACCTAAAGACCGATCGGTCGGTACCACGAACGCCAATTGCAGGGTAGCGGTCCTATGTCCATCGCAACATTGCTCCGTCGTGCGCCGCCATCGCATCGTCCAGCCCGCGGTACACTACCATTTTGAGAGTGACGTAGTACATGTACTTCATGTGACCTGTGCACATATTTTTCCAATCAATGTATTCGCAGCATTTTTGAAGCCAAAAAAATGGTGTTCATTTTCTTTTCTAATTTTACTGCTGAATGTGTTCCTTAGATGACCCACGACTTTGAATATATTTGATACGCTATTGGGCAGGAGATCGAACTATAGGGGCGCTCTGACCCGTTTGTTGTCCCCATACTCGGTGTTTACTCAACACAAGGCCTGTGCACATGCCCAGAGGCCTTATGGGCATGTCCATGTCATCTTCTACAATAGAGCGCGGGGCACAGTTTAATGTAACAAATACTAACAATCGACGAAGCGACGTTAAGTGCCGGATCTATCCTCAGAGAATGCGAGCTTGTCCCACTTCGGCTTTTGTGCTGAGCTGGGACCGTGCATGCTGCATTGTTCATGCAGGCCGGAGTAGAAACAAAAGAGCCCCTCCTCCCCCTCACCGGAGAACACGAACTCCAGCCGAACGCTGACGCCGCGTTCGGTTATGTCGGCCGAGCATTGAGTCATTGTATTTGTTGTCCCCATCCGTGCAGTTCTAAAGTTAACCGCTTGGGGCGTCACGGTCGCTCCTCCTCCCCAATACTATGAACGTCAGTTGACCCTAAAAAAAGGAGGGTGAAAGCGCATGAAAGTGGCCGATTCTCGTCCGGTGGTTTTCGGGCGGAAAGAAATGAATTTCGAGCCGCCAATCGTGTTCTGGGTAGTTGGGCTCTTATATGTTATGTTAAAATAAAAAAAAAGTTTGGCGAGCATAAATGCTACGTCAGAGTATCTTTAACATCGTTCACTGATAGTGAAAGATGCTGTAACTAAATCAATTACACTTTTACGATGTTAATAAAAGTACACGGTATTCGCTACGACCTGAGAAACAGAGATAATCGCTGTTATTTTCCGACAAAATAAAATGCACGCGCGTTTTTTTATAGGAATGCACAACAGCAACGCAAAATTAAACTGGTTGCTGTCAGCTTTAATTTATATCTCGGAAGCCGCATGGGCACTTATGCCAGCCGAACCTCTAGCGTACATTATAATAACTTTAGGAACGAGCATCGGACCAGGACGCCAAACAGCTCTCATCTTTCCAGTGACAATAAACCAACGAGGTAGAGGGCCTTAAAGCGATCAACTGGCAGCTGAAAGCGACCCCCAACCGGCCGCCGCCATGTTGCACATTCGTGACATCTAGACACGTGACCTTACAGCTTTACGCCTATATTTTAACAAAGTACCGAGCACAGATAATTGCTTATTGATCTTTAATAATAGTACTGGGGTGATAAGTTATGTTTAGTTTGTATTAAGTCCAAAATGTGCGTTTACGACAAAAAACTCGGGCAGCTTCGCATTGCCTCCGCTAGATGCCGTCAGCCACGGTGCTGTAATTTGGGTTTTAATCGAAGCTAGAGACTAATCTCTGGGGCTAACAGTATGGTAAAATAGTTTATGATGTGCTTTACAGTGATTGCACAATGCAAATCTCATCTCAGTTTTGCGTAAAAGCCTCAAGATTTGGTACGGTCACGTGTCTAGTGGTCAAAATTGTACAACATGGCGGCAGCCAATGGGGGAGAGGTGGTAACTTTTTCCTGGTAAACGGGATACCAGTTTATCGCTCTAAGCCCCGCTACATCGTTGCAATAAACACATTAGGGTTCCAATTTTAACCAAAATGAGAGCAAGAGCGTCTTCGGCTGTTGATTGGGCGTGGCGTCACAGCTTGGGGGTAATTAAACAATGAGACATACTTGAACCGTTCGCAAGCTCAGAATCGGGAAATATTTTCGGTGAGAGCTTTTAACCAGCAGACAGATAGCAAGAAAGGTCTTAGGGCCTCCTATGTGCTTCTCCTTAGTACTCTTTCATCCAACGGTCGATGTAAGCTTGCGTACGGCAGCAGAACAACTTAAGATTTGTATAAGAAGAAGCACGGGTTGTCAATGGCTTCTGACGTAAAATAGCAGACGGTCACAATTTCAGCCTGCGTCCGATCTCTCTCCGCAGCGGCTGTCGGTTCGTAGCAGACAATTACCTCTCTCTCCCATCCGTTCGCAGAAGGTGGGTTTTCTCGTTTTACTTCCGTCTGGGTATGACGCTTTGCAGCAGACGAACCGCGTTCTTCGCTCGCGTTAGCAGACGCGTTAACAGACGCGTTAGCAGACGCGTTCTAGAAACTCTAGCCAGAGGTTGCACAGGCAAAACTATCATTCGAGCGGACTCACGGTCTTGTCGCCGAGACTGTTCACGATGCAGTTGAGATAGACCGTCTGTCCCAGCTGTGTCGTCACGTTCCTGGGGGTGGCAGCGTCGAAGGCCGGCGCCACGTGACCTGAGAAGGGCCAGAAGTCTCCAGGACCCAGGTAGCCGTGGGGCTGCTGGGGAACCGGGGCAGGCGGCTTGTTCTTCTTGGGGAACTTGCCTCCCAGGGTCAGGGTCCGGGGAGGTTTGGCCCACTGGCTCTCTAGAAGACAAAGAAAAAAAGTAGTTAGCACGAGCTTCACTAACACTGAGCACGGTCAGTATTTTTTAGTCGAATCATCATCACGATTTAACTGCAATCGTGTTAATGGTGTATAACAAGTCATCATCAAATTTTTTTTAATAAACCTATCTTTTTAATTATTTAGTACACACAGAAATTGAATGATTTACACTAAATTTTAGGGCTACAGTTTTATTAACAAATACAAAAAAGTGTAACGAAAAATTGTAACCCGCAATTTCGCCACTGAATTTTCCGGAAAAACCTGAATAGACAGATCTCACTAAGCGTTCGGCGCATGGGTGACGCCGCAGCCATAAGGAGTATTTACTGGGCGCCATATTTGTGGGTGCTGTCTAGAGCGCATGCTCAAAGGAGCCCCCATAATTAGGCTGCTAAGACCGGCCCTTTTGACGGTGTGGAATGCACGTTGCAAAGAACCCTGGAAGCTAGCCCTCAGCACGCGCTCGGCAGTCGCGTACACAGCTATGGCCGCCAGTGAATACTTCCTATTGGCGATGTGAGCGACCGAAAGTGCCGCTGTGGTCGGCGCACCACGATTCGCCGAATGCTGACTATGACGTCAGCATAGGATGTCTCATCGACGCAAATAAAATAATGTAAGAACTACAATTTTGACGGTGTTGGCAGTGTTGCTTTGAGAGCGCTATGATTTCAGGCTTCCACCATGCCCATTACAAACACCATCGCACTTGTTGTTCACAAGGTAATGACGTCACGAAAGGTAACCGAACGAGGGCGCCACAGAAACACCTCGCCGCTAATAGCTTTAGTTCACGGGAGACAAACGGCCGGACATGAGAGGGCTCGTGCTGTCTCGTGCTCCACAACCGCGCAGAGCTCCAGCGCGGTTGTCGCACGTGCAGAAAAACTAAAGTTCCCTCGATGCATTGCAGCAGCGGTGGCGTAGTCAAACTGACTGGTGAGATCGGTCCATTGGTACCAACTCAATTTCCCCGCTAAGTTGAGCGGAAAAGCGGCTAAAAGAATACAAATATTCCACGTCACGCTATGGGCACCTCGGTTTTTGTCAGAAAGATCAAACACTGTCGCTCTTTCTGGTGTTTTTTTTTATCCGAATGGGAACGATACCTAGACATAACTTTCAAAACACGAACATTGGGAAATGCGTGCGTGCAGTTTTGAAGTTGCTGGGCTACTCGATTGCGTGGATGATAAACTAGTGGGCTCATTCTTCGAACTCAACTTTTTATGCTTTTTTCAGTTATGTTTTTTGTCTTTTGTTTAGCAGAAAAGCGGACAAATAAAAAAATAAACACATTCCACCCCACGTTACGTGCACGTCAGTTTTTTGTCAGAAAGATCAAGCATCCTCGCTGCTTCTGGATTTTTTTACTGGAATGGAAACGATACCTAGACATCAATTTCAAACTTTGAATATTGGGAAACGCGCGCGCGCGTTTTTGTTGCGTCTGTACTTTTTGATGGTGTGGATGATAAACTAGTGCTCTCTTTTTGGGAACTCCAATTTTCATGTTTTTAGATAAGCGGTGTTGTGTGGTTGCAATAACCGTAACGATATGTTTCACTAAATGTTCTTAGGAAGCGTTAAAAAACACTTTTGGAGCAAATGAATGTTTAAATATTCCTCTCAATGCGTAACAGCATGTGACTGAAAATTAGGTTAGGAAAACTCAGGTGGGCGAAGAGGCGGCGAGATTTTTTGGGCCACATTGGTATGCTGGAAAATTATTTTGAGAATTTTAGTTATAGTGATGGCGGACTGATATAATGTGGAAGAGGTTAAACTCAGTCCTAAACCGCAGAGAAACATCAGCCTCCGTTGACAGCATAACCAGTGATGGTAATCAATTGGGCAGTACCCTTCTGGCAAATGCATTTCATGACTATTTTGCAAACGTCGCCAATCGTGGGTCTAATTGCACTCACACCTATCAAATAAACGAACAAGGGCCCAATAACTCTATATTTTTATGCCCTGCTACTGATAATGAAATTGTATCGGTGTTCCTGGGAATAAAAAGCAGCGATAGTTGTGATGAAGATAACATTCAAATTACGCCAGTCAAATACGTCATAGACTTGCTCTCCTCCCATCTGGCTCATATCTTTAATTTATGCATTCTTAGCGCATCATTTTCTAAAAATATGCAACTTGCAAAAGTATCGGTAATTCACAAAAAAGAAGATCAAAATAATATGACGAACTAATGGCCGGTGTCAATTTCACCGGTATTCTCTAAATGGTGAGAAAAATAATATGCGCACAATTGACTTTATTTTGTGATAAACATAATGTGCCTACTGATGCACAATTTGGATTTAGTAAAAATCAAACGAAAAAGACCAGCTTCGCTGGTCTTCCTTCTTCACTAGGGTGGCAAGGCTGAAAGTTTTGTTTTATTTTTCATATTTCACCACCTTCGAGTTGAGCTCTATAAAAATCAGACATAAAATTATAACAAACCCACGTTTGCGTGCGCAGTTTCAGGTATGTGCGTTTAGAATTGAATTTTGCGAGGCGTGCCAAATGTGTTTGGTCCTTATGGCCTCTCGTTGTACAAGACATTAAGGTTAAGCCTTTATTGTCAATACCGCGATGAACCATGTGCCCTACAGTAGCGAGAATATCGAATGTTTAGCAGCCCTGAACATTCTGGACGCTCCAACACCTTTTTTATTCACGTCAAATTAAAAACAAAATATGTGTGAAATATACCGGGACCAAGAAAAGAGAATCGCCTTTTTCTACCAGGGTAAAATGCATCGCAGAAAGCTCCAACTCCGTGCGAATCTGACGCGTGTTTGGGATAAAACGCGAAAGTTTGAGAACGTAAATTTACTTGGATCAAAAGATAATCGAGAAAAACAAATTTTTTCTATGAGCAGATGTCGACTTAAACCCAATATTGTTAAAACAAAATTATTATATGGGCACCTGTAACATATATTTCAGTAAAAATACAAAAAGAAAGAAAGCAATATTCTCTTCTATGTTGACGAGTGCTTTTCATTTACATAAGTCCCCGAAGCGTCCACAATGTCAGTTCTTGTTTTAACTGATATTAAACTTGTGGACGTCGACTCATAAAAAATTTTGACTTGCTCTCATCTTTCTTCTTGATCCGGGATAACGTCGTGTTTACAAACTTTCGCGTTTTTTTTTTTTTTTGTCGGGAACGCTTCGTATAAGCTTTCGAGCTCGAGTTTTTTTTACAACGGAGCTGTTATTGGCGCTAGTTTCCCCAGGATCGTGTCCCCCGCAAAGAAATGGCGACAAAAAACCGTGGTGCTGCTCGTCACCTCGGTAGATGGCGGTAGCTGTTCAGAGTGTTGTGCTTTGTCGGCTGTCTTGCAGCCGCCTTAGCTCATAGATGGCGCAACCTTTCGAGCCTTTCCACTCTGGCTTGCCGACTTACGGCCAGTGGCGGATCCAAGGGGGAGGGGGCGGCCAGGGGCGGCCACTTCCTCCGGGCAAAGTCGACGCCCCTCCTCCCCTTCTTGGAGGGCACTTGACATGGGCAGGCCCGCCGGTGCACAAGAAAGAATGGGAGAATATTATCCCCCCCCCCCTCCCCAAAACAGGAGTTCTGGATCCGCTCCTGCTTGCGGCCGGCCATTGCTACATTCCCACCATAGTACATCTACGCTGGTCTTCCTTCTTCACCAAGTGGAAAGGCTAAGATGTTATGCTGAAATAGTCGCTTGCATATTTGACGACAGATGTTGCAAGATATACATTTAAACTCTCCGTACTTCTCAGACGATTCGTGTTTACTCTTAGCCCGAGTGTGATTGATAAAGAGGCCAGAATGACCTTGCCGAGTCAGTCTGCGCCCTGGCTCACTCCCGAACATTCCAGGCGAATCTTTCGAGAAACCGAGTGTGGTCAGTCCAGCGTTGCCGTGCCTGACTCACTCCTCCCGACGACGAGGCACATCCTCTCGCAGTCTCCCTCAAGCCAGCTGTCACTACGACGCCCGCTGGTGCAGCCGTTGACGCTCGCTGCCGCTTTTTCGACGACGCTCGTTCTTTCACTTGTTTCCGAGCAGAAGCTCCCCGATTAAACCTTCATTATCAGTTTACGCTCGTCGAGCCTTTTCAGCCCAGCGACCATATACGATATTCGTTGGGCGGCACAGTTCAAGCACGTGGTTTGCAGTTAGTGTTTGGAGGATCGAGCTCTCATTGTATTGTCTTCCAAGAACGACAGCTCTGATTGAACACGGGAGATAAAAGTTGCGGAAGCATCAGGGAAGCTCGCCATCAGCCCATGCTCAGCTGCGACCGAGTCATCTAGAATTTTAGATGGATTGACGCATACGGCTGAGTCTTTTAAATCAGGTGGCAGCTTGCGCCACCTAGCATGTGTTTTTAATATAAACAGCTGTGTCCCTGAGGCAGTGAGCAGTAAGGCAGCACGGTCAGCTGGGCCGCCTGGTCAGCGCGGCTGGTGACAAAAAAGGGATAGATTACAGTATACACTTCGACGCACAGTTGGTCGGTCGCGAGGGTTAGCGCCACAGCTCGACAGAGCACTCGGACGTTCGAGCTCTAAAGGGCTGTATATACTCCGACGTTGAGGCTGCAGTGAACGCGGCGTAGCGCGAACGCGCACCTTGTCATCGGCTGGCGGCCGGAACTCTGAAACGCTATGGCCAGTCAACGTATCTGACGCGCGCTACGCTGACGCGCGCCCGTCGGCGCTACGTTGGAGTATAAACGTGCCTTAACTCGGGTTCTACGATGGCGACCGTGGTGCGCGTCGTATAGCTGCGATACTTCCGCGTGAGATGGCGCTACCTGCCGAATGTAATATTACTAATAACCACCTTTTGCGTGCCGTCGTCTCTGGTCAAGTGGGCTCTGGAACACAATTCGAACACGCCCAGTAGATGTCTGGCGTGATATCAGACGGCGTGCACGCGTCCATCCACGGCGTGTTTCGCCCGTGGGGGATACGCGCTGGAAAGCTATTGGCGACGTGCGTGATCGAAAGCGTCGCTGTGGTCGGCCTTCCACGATTGGCCGAATGCTGACTAGGACGTCAGGAAAGGATTTATCATCGACGGAAATAAGAGGAACGTAAGAACTTCAATTTTGGCTGGTGTTGGCAGTGTTGCTTTGAGAGCGCGTATGATATCTAAGCTTTCACTATGCTATTTACAAACACCACTGAACTTCTTGTTCGCAAGGTAATGACGTCACAAAGGGAATCCATGGGAGGCCGCCACGAAAAAACATCTCGCCACCAATATCTTTCGCGACTCCAGCGAAAATCGGACGCCGCGTAGCGGCGACGCCGAGAAGCTCAGAGAGGAGGTCGCTTCGACTCTGTCGTTCGCTATCGCTGCTTGGTTTTCGTATAGGCAGCTAGAAAGAAACATCGTTCCCAGTAATTATTTTTAGGCTTCCGCCGCGTCATTCCTGCACATTGACTGGACGAAGAAGGTTTCTACCTTCGAAAAATCACTTTGCTTTCATATGTAACACCGACTTTACGCTGCGGTGCACGACATTTGCGGTGGTCCGCGGCAGTTGAACGACGAAAACGACCTCCTCTCGTCCGCCGCTCTTCTTGACCAGCGCGCCTCGCAGGTTCGCTGGAGTCGCACATAGGTTAAAGCCAGTCGTCAGCCCGCTGCGCCTTTCGCGAGAGATGGCGCCGGCAGGCAGGTGCGGAGAGCAAGTCGTCTGCTTCTTTTGCAGGGCTTGCGGTGACGTCAGAACGACGCCTATTTCTGATTGGCTCTGATTGGAGGATAGTGGGTAGAGCTCAAAGCAGAGTTGCCTTGTGGTCTACCCACCACCCGTCAATCAGAGCCAATCGAAACTCGGCGTCGTTCTGACGTCACGGCAACCCTACAAAGAAACAGAACGACTTAGCTATCCGCATAGCGTCGCTAACTCGATCATCATGCAAGCGCGCCCAACCTCCACTTTAAAACAATATTTTAATCTCAATTTTGTTGTTTTTTACAGCGAGAGAATTGGTTTTGATTTTTAGATATTACACGGTAGTCACGGCGAAAGTTTGAGCTCTCTTTGGGCAGGGGCCGGTTTTTCCGGCTCGTTTTAGAGCGGCAGATTCGCTTGGGACACCCTGTATAACCGCCATGATCACTGGCAGGGGTAGAAGGGAAGTGGGTCTTTCTCGAACAACTCGTCTCCAGCAGGCATTTGGGGCCTTCCGTCGTGCGTCGGCTACGCGTGCACGCTCGAGGCTCACGAGACACCGAAGCATTATAGAAGGTCACGCTGGAGGCAGAAAAACTGACGGACCTTCTTACAGTTCTCACCCGTATATCAGTGATTCTTGGCAATGTACGCGACCAAACGTGTCGCTGTAGTCGGCGTTCCACGATCGGTCAGAGGACGGACATAACAGAGCTGTCGGACTGTGAACTTCTACGGTGCTGGTTTAAGAATGAAAATGACTCTAGAGCTCCCACCGTGCTTTACACGCATCTCAACATGTGTCGTTCGCAGCTAACGATAAGTAGCCGGGATCACAACTCGTCACGTCACACTAGGCCTATCCTAGTCTAGACGTCGCGGATGAAATCATAAAGGGCGCCACCGAAACATCTCGGCGCCGATAGCGAAAGCAGCCCGTAGTTCATACCAACGTAACGAACAGACTGAAGGAACTCTGCTCACGCCGGTCCCAACTCGCAGCCAAACCTATACGGCTTCCTAGGAGATACTCTTGTTGTGGGAGAGGGTAGCGGTGGATGCAGGACAGCGCTGAATCTTTCATGAGGCCCAGGCCGGTTCTCAAAGTCGGCGCCCCCCCCCCCCTTCCCTCGTCTTCCCGACACACACACACACACACCGTCCAATGACCTCCGTGGGGACTTCGCAGGACTGCGTCCCACTCACGTCCGGCGGTGGCTTCGCCTTATTGAGTTTACGCGATCAAACACTTTCCCTTATATCACACGCGCGCACAAACACCCCGTTCACATTAGGCGGAACGGGTCAAGGAGTCTGTTCATTGCAAGCTCCGCGTTGTGTAACCGTCTTTCTTTAAAGCGGACACCAATTTAGCCAACGCCGCCTCCTCTGGGAGGAAGTGAACGCGTTATTACGTGTTGTGACGAGTGCTGCCGGTCGTTTATTAATTTATGTTTTAGCCTCGTGTATACGTGCAACTTTATTTAATTCTTTCTTTTTTTTAGAAAGGAAAGAGGGGGGGGGGTTAGGCCCAGGTCGCACTGCTTATATATACATCATGCGAAAGACAGTCTGCAGGCAGTCGGAGGAGTGTTTTTTCCTCGTATGGTGGTCCTGTCGGGATGGGATTAAAAATGAAAGCCGTTTACAACTCCCTGTAACACCGAATCGGAGCGCAGCTCTTGAGGAGGAGGAGGAAGGGTACTGAGGGAGGGTATAGCCCTCCTTTCTCCTCCTCCCCTCACGGGGGTCACTGACCTCGGGGGGGGGGGGTCACGTGACAAGGGGGAGTCACATGACCTGTGGGGGCACTGACCCTGGGGTCACATGACCTTACGGTTCACGCCGACGTCGACGGTTACGCCGACGGCGATGCCGAGCGTCAGGCCGAAAACGGGCCCCTAAAAGCTGCGTCTCTAGCGCTGTCAGCAGAAATTGTTCGATGCATACATGCTAGAAAACATGCTTTGAAGATACCTGACGAGTGTCCTCAGCAGAATGTTCTGTCGTCATGCCTGCAGCGTAACGCCACGTCTTTTGTATGGGGTGTGAACTTGCGAGTGCGACTCTAAGGAGTCCATCTATGCGTTCTACGTTCCCGCGTATGGTGTAACCGTCCGCCCTTAAAACGAACAGCAATTTAGCCAACGCGGCTTTCTGGGAGAGAGTTCAGGCGTTATTGCCGCTGTGACGAGTGAGACAGTCGTTTATTAATTTTGCTTTATAACCACGGTAAAATTTTTTACAAATTTTTATATTATTTGTTTTGGGTTTTAGAGCGTGCTGTTAAGAATAGAACCTTCGGCGACCTTCTTCCGGGTTTCAACGCGGCGGAAACGAGTCGCGATCTGTCCGGGAACGTCGCCTGCTGGACGGGGCCTACGCGAAACGAGTCTCGAGGAGTACGGACCCGGCGCCTACGTGTCTGCGCCTGCGGAACGGGTCTCGACGCGCCCGTGACGTCAACCGGGACGTGTGTGCGTGCGTGCGGCTGGTGCGCTCCCGGAAGGGGAAGAGGCCGGGCCCTAACTACGGAGACGAGGTCTCGACGAGTCCGTGACGTCAGCGGGACGTGTGTGCGTGCGTGGGGCTTGGCGCGCTCCGGAGGGGAGAGGCGCTGACCTAATTGCGGAGGACCATGGCTCCGACGCACTTCTGCTGCTGACGCGGCGGACTTTGCTACGACGCACTTGACGGCGGGTTGCTGCTGCGCACTTGCTGCCCTGGCGGGAAGTGAGGAGAAAACGGACCCATAAGGCGGAGCGCGAGGCTGCTCAGCTAGTTCTGCTCGGATTTGACGACTGTATCGCAACCATGTAATTAAACCGTTCGTTACGTTACCAATTCTCCCACCTCCACTGGACCCCTGGGTTCTTCACTTCGGGGAATGGTCGTCGTCACGAGCCAGGAAGCTCGGACGTGCGGCATCAAACCCGCCTCTAACAACTGGTTGGCAGCGGTTGGGATCAGGCCATGCGACATCGTGCTACATCTGCGGGTGAGCGTTTGGACTTTGCGCTGAGGTTGCTGGGCTTCAGATTATGGGTAATTAATTTTGAACTGCTAGAATCGCTAGTGTTTGACTCGTGCGCTTAGGTTTGGGTACAACCTCGCGACAAGTTTTAAGAACAAGCCAAAGCTAAAGAACAGCGATCATGGATCTAATGAGGTTACTGAGAACAGATTTATTCTGTTTATGTGAAGAGTGGAGTGTGGAGGTGGAGCAAAGATGAAGAAATCTGAGATCAGTAAGCAATTTCAGAAGCGCGCAGTAGCAGAAATTAAAATTGCGTAGGAACTGCTTCAGAACGCTAAGAAGGAGGCTGCAGAGAGCGAGAGCAGGCTACAGCAGAGGAACAGGAACAGCTGCAGCGAGGAGCAGAGCAGGCTGCAGCGAGAAGGAACGAGCGAGAACGGGCAGCAGCGAGAGAGAGCGGGAGCAGGCTGCAGCGAGAGAGGAACAGAAGCAGACTGCAGCGAGAGAGGAACGAGCAGCGCTAAAAAGGTTAGAGTTAGAGATGGAACAACAGCGATTAAACTCACAGAACAGTAGAGTTGGGACTCCGGTGCGAGCAAGTGAGACCGAGTCGTATCAAATGAAGAAGCTCATGCAGCCGTTTAAAGTTAGGGAAGACGTGGGCCTGTTCTTAGTGAACTTTGAGAGGACATGTGAGAAGTTGAGCTTCGCCCCAGAAACGTGGCCGCAACGGCACTGACTTTGTTGCCCTGTGAGGCTACAGAGGTTGTCGCGCGCCTTAGTGCTGGAGACGCGGACGACTACGACAAGGTGAAGTCCAGCCTTTTGAAACGGTACCGCCTTTCTGCCGAGGCGTTCCGTCAAAGGTTTAGAAACGCATCCAAAAAGAGCAGCGAGGGCTACTCGGAATTCGCTTACGGGCTTAAAACCAATTTGATAGAATGGTTGAAGAGCGAGGAAGTGTACAACCGAGACAAGAGTAGTCGAGTGTGTGCCTCGAACAGTTCTTTCGTAGCATTCCGCAGTCAGTCAGCTCTGGGTGCAGGACAGGGTGAAGTCGACACTGTCGAAAGGGCCGCTGAGCTAGCCGAAGAGTACGCAACGCGTAGAAAGCTGAGCGGAGAGGAAGCGGAACCCGGCCGGAGCGATCAGCGCAAGACCTTCCGACAGGAAACGGCTCGCGAGAAAACGGGCCGGAAGCCCGAAGCAGGACAAAGGTCCCAGAAAGAGCGCAGAACACTCGAACGGAGACGAGGCGCGGAAAAGCCAAACAGGGCAGTTCGAGGCTAGGAGCCGTTCCTGTGCTACAACTGTCAGGAGCCGGGACACATAGCGGCCAGATGCAGAAGCCGCGGGTTGTGTTCTCGACCGTGACCGGTAGTGACGAGGACCTGGAGCTCACTTCGTCCCTATCTTCACTGAGCTCAGGTAAACGGAAAGCCGTGCAGGGTGCTTCGTGACAGTGCAGCGACGATGGACGTTGTTCATCCGTCGTATGTAACGACATCCGATTTTACTGGAAAGGTGGTTTGGATCAAGCAGCTGCTCGAAGAAAGCACAGTGTCTGTCTGCCTATGGCGACGGTAAGGATAACTGGCCCGTTCGGAGGCTGTGACAGAGGCGGCTGTCTCGCAAACAGTCCCGTTGGAGTATCCTTGTTTGTTTTCTAACCGGTCAGAATTCCTGCTGCGCGGAGAGGGGTCAACAACTGGGAGAGGACTAGTTCAGTCCAGGTACGAGGTCCAAATCCGCGTCAGCTCGCCCCTTTGTTGACAGGTGATCCAGAGCCGAGGCAGCTGTCGGGGAGCAGGCACTACCAGAGTTCGAGGCAGAGGAACGGGATGAGAGGGACCAGGTTGTAGAACAGCCTGACCTCGTAGCACTAGAAAGTGTACGCCGTCCCAACGAGCCGGCGAAAAAGGCGGAGGAAGGCAGGATCGGTGAAGATGTCTGCTGGCTCCGGCGTCACGTAGCTTTGGTCCTCTGCTACGAGCAGACAGAATGTCTTTGACAGTCGAGCAGAAGAAGCGACCCTAGTGTGTCAGGGTTTCGCGAGTCCAGCTCAGGAGATTGCTGGGACCAATGTGACGGGGCATGAAAAAGGCGGATTGTTTTATCGGCGCTATAAGACCGCATTTTCACGTCTAGAAATCACGTGAAAATCGATCCACTGCTGACTTCAGAGGACAAGAAAAAGGAAAGGCAAATTTAACGGCAATGCCGATGGGTTGACAGATTTTTCTGGCATCGCCAAAAGCAGTAGGGATGATCTCGGGTCTCCGTCATCCACGGAATAGAGGTCAAAGTGAGAGCGCTTGAACACGACAACAAGACCTCCTGGTTACGGGGATTTTGTCTTTGTATTTTTGTTCATAGTGACCTCTTTGGGACGATAGGTTGTGTTTTGGCGACAGCGGGTCTCAATACCGCTGTTGTCCTGAAGGTTTTAAATTTGTGGTTTTTGCAAATTTTGCGCAATCCGTAGTCAGTCTGGCGGGTCTCTGGCGAATTCCGAGAGCGTTTGGCTGCTGTGTGGCGTGGTGTTGTGTGGGACGTTCCCGCTAATGCCTCCGTTATGTAAGGCAGGTTTGAGAGTTTGTTCGAGTGCTTAGCGTCTTCTCAAGCCTGCTCATTACCTCTTCAGGCCAGCGATTACTACCGGCTGCGAGGTTCCTGGCCCCAGAGGGGCTGTTAAAAATGGGGCAACGGCGACCTTCGCCGAGTTTCAACGCGGCGGAAACGAGTCATGATCTGTCCGGGAACGTCGCCTGCTGGACGGGGCCTACGCGAAACGAGTCTCGAGGAGTACGGAACCGGCGCCTACGTGTCTGCGCCTGCGGAGACGGGTCTCGACGCGCCCGTGACGTCAACGGGACGTGTGTGCGTGCGTGCGGCTTGGTGCGCTCCGGAAGGGAGAGAGGCCGGGCCTAACTGCGGAGACAGGTCTCGACGAGTCCGTGACGTCAACGGGACGTGTGTGCGTGCGTGGGGCTTGGCGCGCTCAGGAAAGGGAGAGGCATGACCTAATTGCGGAGGACCATGGCTACGACGCACTTCTGGCTACGACGCGGCGGACTTTGCTACGACGCACTTGACGGCGGGTTGCTGCTGCGCACCTGCTGCCCTGGCGGGGAGTGAGGAGAAAACGGACCCTATATAAGGCGGAGCGCGAGGCTGCTCAGGAGTTCTCTCGGATTTGACGACTGTATCGCAACCATGTAATTAAACCGTTCGTTACGTTACCAATTCTCCCACCTCCACTGGACCCCTGGGTTCTTCACTTCGGGGAATGGTCGTCGTCACGAGCCAGGAAAGCTCCCGGACGTGCAGCAAACCCCGCCTCTAACGCACGAATGCCTGACGGAGTGTCCTCAGCGGGAATGTTCATCGTCATGCCTGCGGCGCAACGCCACGTCTTTTGATAGTGGGATTATGAGAACGTACGTGCGACTCTAGGAGTCCATCTATGCGTTCTACGTTCCGCGTATAGTGTAACCGTCCGCTCCTTAAAACGAGCAGCAATTTAGCAGCACGGCTTTCTGGAGAGAGAGTTCAGGCGTTATTGCTGCTGTGAGTGCGAGACAGTCGTTTATTAATTTGCTTTTATAACCACGGGTAAATTTTTACAAATTTTTATGTATTTGTTTTAGGTTTAGAGCGTGCTTAGGCGTTTGGAGCTAGACTCTTTAACGCTGCCGCGGTGGTTAGTCGTAATTTGTATGTATTCTCCGCACGGTGGCCTGACTCCGCAAAATTCTTCGCTTTAGAGTAACTTTAACAGCATGTTTGTTTTTGGCGCGGTTTGAACAATGAAAAATGACTGGAAGGGCGACGTTAGCAGTGTACCAAAAGGCCCGCTCTGCGTTTCTAAAGGAAAGGATACTTAATTTAATTGCTTTCCTCCTCGGCATCCGACGGCTGCGTTGTATCGTTCTATTGTTTTAGATTCTTTTGGATTCTTTTTTTTTTGAAGGTAAATGGTTGTGGAAGATGGGTGCTACTTTGTTTGATTACGTTCTTTTTCTTTGTGTTTTGATTTCTTGAGCCGTGAAGTTTATCGCGCGCGAAACACAACAAGGCGTCTCCTTGCGCCCTGAATAATTCATGATTTGATCCGGGACACTAAAGAAAAAAGAAATGAAGACTGTGCTTTTATTCTTCAGGTTTAATCCCTTTGTCGCCTTTATTTAAATTTACTCGTACAAATCATGCATCTTTGGTCGTGATCGCGAATATTGAGGCTTGCTAGTCAGACCACGTGCTGGGAAGAGAGTGTGGAGAGAAGCACAGCGAGGGAGAGAAAGGAGGAGAGGCGATGTAATATATACAGGGTGTTTCGCTAACCGCTAAAAGAATTTTGAAAAGGAAACGAAAAAAACTTGAGACAAAGGATTGATTTATTCGAAATAACGTTTTCTGCACGGGTGGCGCACATCGCGCTACGACTGAAAAGGAATAAGTAGAAATGTATTTTACCTCCAATTCACGAGTTAGCTTACAAAGGTAATCCGCTTATTTGTTGCCCGTCGTCCGCTGTTTGAGGGATCCGGTGGCTCGCGTATAGGCTAGCGCATGCCAGCTCGGAGCATCGAGCGAGCGAGTCCTGCGCTGCACCGAAACCCAGGGATCCTGGGTTCCTGGGCCAACACCACCTAGAAAGAGATGAAAGCCTCCACATGACTTCCCTCTTCGCTTCATGAAACGTCATCAGAGTCGGATGGCGCTAACTCAGCGGTTGGGCCAACGAGCCCGACTTCAACGCGCTGATTGGACACGGAAGCCCCAGCCGAAGGCTACTGACGCAGCACTTCGTTGCCGTCTCACGCCTCGATCGATCTGGACTCGTGATGACGCGTGCGGAGGCCTTCTGTCAAGGTGGTGTTGGTTCAGTCCCCATTCCTGCCCGTTGCGATCTGGATGAGCGTCGTACCGCGTGCGGTCGTATATCACTACTGCGGGGTGCACGTTAAAGACCCAGGCTGGCGAGTTGTACTGGACTGGCTAAATTGCTCGTCTACAGCGAGTGACGCGTCGCAACCTTAAATGGCTGCCAACTACACGCTGTATAAATATCCCTCAACCCCCCCATGCCGAGCCTTCGTTCGTTTTCATCCAATGTCAGAAAGATAATGCGTGGTATGGAACGTGGTTATATACGCATTTGAGCATTTGACCGCAGCGCCCTCTCGTCTATAAACGCTGAGCCAATGCATGCAAAGTTTAACGTGATTAAATACGCATTTGACCGTAGCGCAATCTCCTGTCAGACGTTGAGCGGCTACATGCAACGTTTCATCCATGACATCTCCCGGCTCTTGATTACTATCGCATCTCAGAGCCCCCTACTCGTCCCACAGTCATGGCCGAGTGGTTATGGCGATAGACTAGAAATCCATTGGGGTCTCCCCGCACACGGTTCGAATCCTGTCGACTGCGCAGACATTTTTTTTTTTTTTCATCATTTTTTTCAGCTTTTTTTTATTTACAGGAGCGCGTGAGCGCGTGCTCGTGAGCACGTGAGCTCATCGAGCAGGAATGCACGAGCACCGGACGCTGGACGGACATACGGACATGGCTAGCAGAGATGGCAAATTATTTTCGAAAAGTAGATTAAAATTACATTACTAACTACTTTTCTGAAAACTGCGAAAATGTAATTCAATTACATTACAAATTACCACCAGACTAAATGTAATGACATTACATGACAATTACTTTCCAAAAGTAACGAAATTACTTTGAAATTACTTTGACATTACCTTTGAATACCTTGAGACGGTAATTCGAGCTCATTTTATTTACCGTATACACCAATACCGTGCTTTACAAAACAAGCCCTCGTGTACCCACACAGCACGTGTGCAGCAACCAGATCCGGGAGAGTGAGGCGCTGCGCATGCGCAGTGCCGACAGCAGCGCCACCGCAGTGATGTGACGTCAAAGAGCTGGAGTTGGTCTGTATGTTCCAAAACTCAGATCTTCCTATTTACACCGCAACAACCTAATGTGCCTCAAAGTGAACCATACTGAACAGTGGTTTTGCTTGGCGCACACGGCACGTGACGAATAGCTTCTTTAGATGCGGCTCAGAAAGACAGTCGACTCACCGGTTTCGCTGTTCATTCAACGGTGAAGGTTCTTACTGAAAGGGTGATATGTTTCCGTCTTGCTGATTTAGAAGTCGGAGTCCGAGTCAGTTTTTTAAGTCGGGCAATGTCAGCTCGTTCTTAGTCGTCATGTGAAACAGTTTCCCTTCCGTCTCAGACACAATCTAATTCTATTCTCACAAGAGCCTATTCTCGGTCATTCCTTTGAAGGAGCATTTTTCCAAACACCCGAAGAGCCCAAGTTTTTGTGCATTATCACACAAAGGGCCTGGGTGATTGCTAAGCAGAAACTTCACCAGTTGAGGAATGGCTCGAGCTTCTAAATTGAGTAATTTCCCAACAAACGGGGGGCGATATTTCCCTGTAGGCTTTTTCCGGAATAAACTTCCCAAGGGAAGGCAGCGGGAGTATACCGCGAAGCGGCACCTGCTTCGCTCGAGGATGCACGAAACGTTCTGGGGCTTTGACAAGGCATTGGGAATTACCTATTCATTCCAGTCGTTTGTGGTTCACAGCAGTAAAGCTTACGGTTTGGCCTTACTTACGAAAATACAAGGCTGGGGATCTGTTTAGTCCTGTCCTCTCAGGTTTTAAATTATGTTTAACTCACCGTTGATGTGCCTGTCGCCTTGTAGCCTATGAGCCGTTCATCCCTAAGCTGATGCGCTGTGAGCTTAGGGATGAACAGTGGAAGCTACGTGTTTGTTGGAGCAGTCACACGTCTATCGTCCACCACGTAACCACGCTGTCGTTTCATACCCACGCGCAGAGAAAGGGACGGTACAGGTGATTAAAGGAAGGTGTTTGATTAGTTTTGGTTAGCTTGCAGCTCCCACCGCACTGTCAGCTTAAATATAAACGAAGTATAGCTTTCTTCTGATGACGCTACGCCGTGAATCTGTCGTGCCTGGAGTTTCCTAAGCCATTGCCTTCCAGCGATAGTCTACACGTGCTTTTCTCCTTCGCCTTTCCAGCCTTCCTTTGTGCGTCTGTCCAGCTCTTCGTACAAGGCTTTGCACTCGGGTGTCCGTCGTTTATTTCCTCCGATGCTCTTTCACAACATTTCACCATGCAAAATAATTTTTTAAAGCTTGCAAGCCAACTTTCTAATTTAGGACAAAAGTAATTTCAAAAGTAATGAGTAATTTTTTCGAAAATTATTGCTTGAAAGTAATTCATTGCATTACTAAATTACTAACCTAGGAAAGTAATTCAATACATTACTCATTACTCAAAAAGTAGTTTAATTACTGTAATTCCATTACAGTAATGTCATTATGGCCATCTCTGATGGCTAGCCCCTCCCTAAAAGCGAGGCAAAAATGTTTTGTGCCCGATGCTTGCTTTGCTGATGCCCCCAGCCTTGTGCGTTGAGCTGGCGCATGGTACGGCACCACCTTTAATAGACCACCATATTTGCCCGATAGTGGCGTCCCCTATAAGCCGCTGGAGTCGCGAATGCTCCGTCTCACGTTAGCCTCCTATATACTGACAAAGCCTGGCAGATCGCCACGAGAACCGGCCGCCGTATGGAAAAGGTGAAGCGGCAGACAACGAATGATAGGAGAGCCACGTGACTGGCGCCCCGCTGCGGTGAGACGCCAAAACGCAGCGTCTCGCCGCTGCCGCGAGACGCTACGGCGAGACGCGAGGACCCGAAAGTGTTTTCGGGTCCTTGTCGCTGCAGAAGCTGTGCGCTGACGTCCAGGTTCCCCTGAAGCCCCTCCATCCTGGGAAAAGTGGCGCCATTCATTGTTGTGGAAATGCGCGAGACACGTGCCGCGCGCCACTTCTAGAAAGAACATGGCGTCTGAAATCAAGCTCATGCTGCGCTGTTGCGCCATGATCTTTAGGTGCTTCGAAAAATGACTCTTTGATCCTCTGTGCTACCAGATCCTCGCGCTCCAAATCTGCGACCGGGCACTCTCTGGCTCCGTCATCGAACTGCCAGGCTTTGTGAGTACAGAGGAGCCTATGGTCTCACGTAAAGTCCGAATGGAGCCAGTGCTACGACCCAATGTAACCAATCAAACGTAGCCAAAACTGCATAGTCGTGAGGCTCGTTTTTTTTGTGTGCGCGTTTGATGTATTACTGATTATTCCAATCAGTCACAGAAAAAAAAGGCGCAGAATCTTGGCGCAGTTACTGGGCGTGATTGATTTAGTCGGAGATATAGCAAACGCGCAAGTCGCAGGACGATTAGCGCCGTGACAATGCACTTTTCACGCTGTCTGATTGGCCTCGTCGGATCGTGACGTCGGCTGCGGAGGGACTGATTGTGAAACGAAGCGTAACACGAGAAACATGAGATCGCCTGTTTAGCAACCAAGTAAAAAACAAAAAACACAAACAACCAGACCGTTAAAAGGAAAAAAAAAAAGAAAACGAAGACATAAATAATTTTTTTTCGCTTTTGTGTTTGGAGAAAAAATAGTATGAAGTTCACGGAGCCGAGCTAAACTCTTACGAAATAACGACACGTAGCGGCTATAATTTACTGTGGTACTGTTTATCCTCAAAAACCGTTATAAAAGAATTTTTTTTTAGAACGTGCAGTAACAGCATTAATTTTTACTACACTCGGTTTGTGCAATAGACGCCGTAATAGCGGCAACATTTTACCATACTCAAATTCACTCCAAAAAGCATTGTAACAAAAAAAAAGAAGAAATGTCTGAACTCTAGGGAACATGTTACCGATTTTCTTCTTAATACGGCGAATCCATTTTTTTTTTCATTGTGCGTTTGAAACTAGTTAGTGTTTTATTTTATAAAAAAGATTTAAAAAAAAAAACGTACAACTTGAAAGATTAAAAACGTCGATTTTTCTTCCCTGACAGCCAAACCTCTTAAAAACTATGTAGTATTATCGACTGTGCTCAAAACTTGCTTTCGTTTTTCAGAGGGACAAGAGTACATCTTACGCCTTTTCTATCGAGTCGGCAGAAAAATAATATATTGCAAAAGAAAACAACTATGGCACTTTATTCCAGGGACCATCTCGGATACTCAAGTAAATTGACCGGAAAAAAAAGTCGAGTGTCGTCTTTGTAATAGAAGAAGAAAACGATCACTCCAAGGAATACACCGCCCATCTTCCACAAATACCAATGACAATTTCCTTTTTTAACTTCTATAATGCGCAAAAAAAAAAATTTGCTTGACGGCTTACATTTTTAGATTTCTTTTTGCTCATTTTTACAACATGTTTTGGTATATGCGACAGTTCGAAGATCCCCCGAAAATTGCTTGCATGGCGAGGATAATAAATAATGGTGCACAATCTTCCAGCTAACAAGTATGACGAAAAAAAAAAAAAGCTGAGCTGCGAATACAGTATGTTATTACACCGTGTTTTTTCTTTTATGGTATGGATAGAAAAAATCCCCACGCGTGCTTGCCCCCAGATTAAAATTGTCAATTCTAAAAAAAAGAAAGAATAATAATGTGAGCGTATTTTATGATGGACAACGCACCCCGTCCACAAAGGAATAAAAATAAAATCTGAAAATTGATTTTACGCGTTGTAAACACGCTTTCGTTATATGTATACACATAATATTTCGGTGGTCATTTAAGGGTGAAATCTCCGAGATCTCGAGCGATTTTTAAATGTTTGTTTCTTAGTTCGCAACCATTTATTCTGTCGAGTCCTGAGCGCGCTAAAATGCAAACAAAAGATTCTGTACTGTAAACTGTTTTGACGAAATGACCGACTACCAGATTAATGGCATCGCCGAAAGTCATTTATCTGTATTCGGAAAGAGGGCATTTAACATGAAGTTTAAACGATAAGGCAATTAGAACCGAAAAAAAACCCAATAAACTGCGTCATGTGCAAAGATAAAAATTCGTAAAAGCACGTTTAATAAACATGAGGATGCTTCTACCAAAGCTTTAGTTCGCGTGTCTCCGTGGCTCGTTGGCCCTTCGAAGGCAGCGCAAAAATGATTCTGTAAACACATCGCGCTACGATTAACTTCAAAGAAACCAGTACACGATACATTTTGCTCATAATTATATTAAAAAGAAAAAAAAACGAGTTAATTTTTTTACTGCTCAAACAGCGTACAAACGACAAGGAGATTCTCTGCAAAAATGATGATTGCATTATGTGTGGACACGCTTCAGTCATGTTGAAAGCATGTTTGCGTCATGCTTTCATGCGATGGATATTCCGTCTGACAAAAGTACCGCCATCGTTTCATCGTGCCGCGGGCGCCATTACTGAATGCCGGCGACACGGCGACTTTTGCGAGTACGCTCAGTCCTATGCGGAGGGCAAGTTCGTCTGCATCTTGCGCAGGGGGTAGCGGTGATGTCAGAACGCCGAGCCCTGATTGGCTGATCGCGACCCCCTATCTGAGCGTCGTCTGCTCGCAACGTCGTCTGCGTCTGTCTTACCTTTCCGGCGACTTTCGGAAGTGCAGAGGCCAGATTCACGAAACGATCTTACGCCAAAAATGTGCGTAAGACAAAACGTAAGAACAAATTCGTATTCACGAAACAAAATTATCGTAAGTATTGTGCGGGTTACGACGGAATCCTCAGCTCCGAAGCTGTCTTACGCACTTCTTACGATCAAATCAGCATGGCCGACAGCGTCGCTCAGTTACTTGGTCGCGACGACCAACGGACGTTTATTTTTGTACGTGCTCTTCTCACGCGTCCCGACTACAAGCAGCAAGAAAAAAAGTAAAAAGTACTTGAAATAAACCACGACGAAAAAGAACGCTGGATCCACAAACACCCGGGAAATGCTCCAACGGCCACGATTCCACCGACTCCGACCAAGCGAGCTCGGCAGATAGGCCTAGCAGCTCGACGCAGCGGTGCTCCGACGGTCCCTGGCCAAGACCGTCTGCCCGCGACCGGCTGGCGTGCTGAATGGAATATGCCCGCGCAACCCTTGTGAACCCTTCCCGTATTATACTTTGATCGCTGACCTCAATTTTAGATTAAGAGGTCAATCTCTTCCTCTTGTCATCTCCTTGTTTTCCGAGGCAGCGGTGACTCCCGCCGGTGAAAAAGCGGTGAATCTCCGACAGACGCAGGAAAGGTAAAGCAGCCATCGCTTTGACTAGCAGACGTAAAGCTGACGACGTTAACTGCGCCAACCCGCCGACGCCGTTAAAGAGTGAGGAGTCTCGCCACACACGAAAGGAGGGAAAAAGTATTTGGGAGGGGGGAACTTGCGGACACTTGCCACCCTCACTCTCGGTTCTTAGCAAACAAACCTCGGCGCCTCGGGACACCTCGCCAGTGAGTCCTTTCACTTCTCTCCTTGATGCGCGTCTGCTAGTTGTTAGACAAAAACAACGTACCGCTCGAGTTATTTCGTCTGCCCTCTCTGAAAGGCGAAGTCGAGCTCGATCGTAGAGACCTGCGCTTCCGAAAGTCGCAGGAAAGGTAAGACAGACGCAGACGACGTTGCGAGCAGAAGACGTTACAAAGCAGCAGACGACGCTCAGATAGGGGTCGCGATCAGCCAATCAGGGCTCGGCGTTCTGACGTCACCGCTACCTCCTTTCTCATGCGCAGAAGACGAAAATGAGCCCACTTGCGAGGCGTATTGGTCAGTTGCGGCCTCGGCGACGCGCCGCCTACGACGCACGGCCTATGCGTCGACGCACCGCCTTTTGGGGCTCATGCGGTGGCAAACAGACTGTGTAACTTTGCTTACAGACAAAAAGAGCGTTTTTAATTTTTCACTTTTTACAGGTACGCTTTCAGTTGCTGTCTGGGCTGTGAAACGCCTTCTGAGCATGCGCTGTAACTCTGTAGTGCCCTAGCCTCCTCTATACTTACAAAGCCTGGCAGTTTGACGAGGGAGCCACAGAGTGCCCGGTTGCAGATTCGGAGCGTGAGGACCTGGTAGCACAGAGCATCAAAGCGACATTTCTCAGGGAACCTAGAGTCTCTTGATTCTTCTTTTACAAGTAACGACAACCAATACAAATGACAAAGCACATTCGGCTGGAACAAAATGGCGGAATTCAGTGCAAACCTCTGCTGTGCGCCACCATTCGCTTCTTAAAACCTGCACCGTCACGCAGTCGGGGCTTCAAAGAATGTCGCTACTTGTAGGAAGCTCTTATCTAGGGACTTCAGAGAACCTGGAAGTCAGCGCTCAGCTTTTGCAGCGGCGAGGTCCTTACACAGACTTCGCCAACAGGGGAAAACAAAAGTATAGTGTGTTTCGGCGTCTCGCCGCAGCGGGGCGCCAGCCACGTGGTTCTCCTCTCCCCCCCCCATCTGTTGTCTGCCGCTCCACCTTTTCCATTTCGGCGGCCGCCTCTCGTGGCGATCTGCCAGGCTTTGTCAGTATATAGGAGGCTATGGTAGTGCGTATATCAGACGCTGCGGGTGCGTACACAACTCAGTGACTCGGCATTTTTCGCCCGGATGATAGAAGGGCTAGGAAGGTTAGTAGAGGGTAGAGTAAATACGCTCTGTCCCCAGCTAAAACGACTGGGCTGTGGACCAGTCCTCTCATCGTGTCTTTGATTGCCTGACCGCGCGCCGTCCGCGCTTGAGCGTGCAAAAACAGGAGGCGCGATCAGGTGGTGCAAGACCGACGGTTCATTGGTTCAACGAGCCTGACGCTTCCACCGCCCCGTAGCGGTGGACGGAGTCCATTTTCTTTTCACCCCTAGGCTAACACTGTGATAAAGAAAGAGAAGAGAAAAATAAAGTGCATTTAGCACCATTCATAGGTTAAATGGTCGTCACGTGATCACGCTCTCGCCCATAACCTAACGCAGAGAGCGAGGTCGGGGTCATGAAAAGCAGTTAGTTGATTGGTCCCGCGAGCACGTAGTCCCCACCGCACTGTCAGCTTAAGGCCGGTTAACACGTCTGAGTTTTCTAGGGGCTCTAAACTCCTCAAAAACAAAGTTAGGGCTGAAGTGCACGAAAGGAGGAAGCGCACCAATTGGACTATCACGACGATGACTTCGCGCTTTTGTCGCCAGCGTCCAATCAGCGCGCTCCGCGAATTTTCAGCTCCAACTTTGTGTTGAACGAGTTTAGGGCCCTTGGCCTACCGGCTGTTTAGGGGCACAGTAAAGCGTACGATTAAATTGATCGATTGATTGTAACCGAGTGCGTTACGTGTCCATCTAACCGCTTCACACACGCTTGCGCCCTGGCGCCCTCTATCGGATACCCCAGGAACACTCCCAACCTGCCTGTATATTGTTATAATTTTGTTTACGCATCATTCCTTCCCCGAGGCTTGAGATAATTCGGACAGTTTCATAAGAGACTATTTCCCATAGATAGTGCAAAAGATGTGACTTCGCAAATAGTGAGAAGGTATAGTTATGCACGGGTCGGAAGTGTTCCAGGGTTGACCGATAGATGGCGCCAGTGTATTCTCTCTCGTCGTAAGCGAGGGAGAGGAGCCCAACGCACACACACGGGCACCCAACCAAGCGCAAATGTGTGAGCCAGCGTGTAGCGGGTGAATGGAGTCTAGTTTCATCGAACAACGCAACGTTCGTACATTGTTGCCGCGCCAAAAAAGTACGCGTCCGCGGAAAGTAGCGACGTAGCAGATACGACATTAACGCTGAGTAATGGCGCGTGCGTCGCAGTTTCGAACCCCGGACTAGTTTGAGAAGGGGGGGGGAAGGCTAGCAGGAAGTGTCTATGTAACGGCTTGCCTGGTTGGTGCCACTTCTTACGCGTTGTACGATCGCGTTGAACTCTCTAACGACCGCCCCTTTCACTCCCTTTCCCCAAAACAGGCCTGCCGCGGCGTCTGTCGCGATCGAACTCCATCGTATTTGTGTCGTGCTGCTCCTTTTTGTTTATATGTGTTTTTTTTTTAACGCTTCCCTCTCGGGACAAATGAACGGGGAGATAAGTGTTCCTTCTAGCAGAAATGCGTCGTTCGGCTTGTCCTGGAAATGGAGGCGGGTGAAATGGCTTTAGAGAGAGCTGTGTGCTGCGGGGGTGGTGGTGGGGGTGTTACATTGCTCGCGCTTGTTTCGCGTTCATTATATTTATTATACACGCTCTTTTTTGTGTTGTTTTGCAGGAGACTTCTTTTTCAATACCTCCATTTGTAAAAAAAAAAGGTTTCGTGGCGATTTAAGCGGAAGACTTCAGCAACTTGTAATTTGGTGAAACGAGTGGTCGAAATACGAAAAATGAGCAGTCACAATATCATTAAAAAAAAGAATGCGCAACACAAATTGCAATTTTTTGTCGCAGTGTGCGAACGTGTAACTGCGATAATTTTTATTGCGCGTAGTAACACTCACGTTAATGCATATTCACTCTTTATATACATAGACGTCACTTCAGCTGCCATTGTGATGTCCTTGCTGCTGAGCGTGTACCCCCACCCCTACCTACGGGAATGACTACTAGCATGGTGCGACGACAACATGTGCACGCTATGTATTTACTGAATCACACACAAGTTACACAACACACCCTTGCAGTCACTAAACTGGGTGGGAAGGGGAACACACTGCTCGCACGATTGAACGTCTCTGCCTAAGCCTAAATAGAGGCAGGTTTACCGCCCAGCTATCGCTGCAACTGTCACTGCAGCAGTGGGATGTTTTGCTCAAGCCCGAGGCAGGTGTTGGCCCCGCGGCGACGCCGGGCGCGCCCGCGCACCCGCCATCTCTCGGCTGAGCGGTGTACTACTCTGGTTGGACGTTGTCACGTGATTTGATGACGTCACAGAGTTTTCCGCCTAGCAGGACGCCGACGCCGCAAATGGAGCTGTGAACTTCGTATACGAGCTATCGCTCTATTACTACGATTCCGGACGAACTTGACAGTTTCGGCCAACTTAATAACTAGTGCAAAGATCGCGAGTATAGCTTGCTTGATTTTTTTTTCTTTTTAACTATTGCCTTTTTGGAGAAGTGGCTGCGAATTAAGCCGTTTTTATCGATTGTCACCTAGTCGTGACGTTTTTGGGTGCATCGTTCAGTCGCGAGTTGCTAAACTGACAAAGTTTCGAAGTATATGAACTGTAGAAAAAAAAAAGTAACTGGGCTGTATTAACAGCACCTAGAAGACAAGGAACGCGCATGACGTCATCACTAGGGGTTCACCGACCCGCCCCAAGCGGCAACAGGCTGAAGCTCGACGAACACCTTTTTAGCGCTTATCAGCCAGGCGGAAAACGTCGAGTCATTAGGCTAGGGGCCCACGCGGGTGGCGTCTCTTATTCCGCGAAAGAGGGCCATCGCGCAAGCACTGACAACGCGTACCTTAACACAGATGGGCATAGAGGGCAACGTGTAGGGAGGCGATTATTAGAACGACCTCTAGGTATTGTCAGGACGGCATATAGCTATTGGGGAACTGCAATGAGATGATCTGGCCGGCTAGTTGGTTGTCTATCATGGGTATATATAGGGGAAAACAACAAGGAAGGAAGGACGAGGGAGGCAGAAGAAAAGGTGAAAGGCTATCTCGTATAGATATGAGAAGAGGCATGAGCGATGGGGAAGGAGACAGGAAGGGCGCTGACAACCGACATATTAATACTCTGTATAGAGAAGGAGAAGGAAGAATCTACGTATGCTATCGCTTAAAGAAGGAAAGAAAAGAACACGCTCAAACGCGTTTGTTACACCTATTAAAAATAAAACATATCAATAAGGATGTTGATGTCTTTGAGCGGTAAAACAACATGAAAAAAGAAAAAACAAAAAACTATTGGGAGCATTTTTAGAAAACAAAAAAGAAAATTGTCGGGAGCACGATCACATATCGTAGATGGTAAAAAGACGAAGATGAAGTTTGAGAATAAAAAGGAACATAAAACTTGCAGGCAGGTTAACTTATCGTCAAGTCATGAGGTTAAGGTAGTAGAGTTCCTTTTGTGATAAGGCGATGGACGGGGCGCTGATGCACACAACCCCACAAGACACAATTGTTTGTGCTTCGTACAGCTCGCGTGTTCTTTTAGTCCTGAAACACCTTAGGATTTTAGTAGGGCTAAACTTATAAGATGTCAGATGTCAGTTCGCGCGCTTCCTGTCTCCCTCGTCCTTCCTTCCTTGTTGTTTTGCGCTCTATATACCCATGAAGGCTACTGGAGAGGAGATCCAACAGTGTCTTCCGTAGCGGCGATGTTGAGAATTAAACCCAAGGGAACAATGACACCGTAAATTATTTGTTTGTGTTCTTGACGAGGCGCTCGGCTGACGTAGCCTGCAGCGCTGGGGCAGCGCTCGGCCAGGGCTCGTATTCGATCAGACGAGCATTAATTGGACACGAGCCGCGGCCAAACAATGACGTAGCATACGTGTCCAATCTTCGTCCCACGCGATCGATCGAGGAAGATGACGTAAAGAATCCGGTCCATAGGCCTCGTGTTGAGTAAACACCGAGTTTTGTGGGAAGCGAGCCGAATAGAGCGCCCCCTACATTATGAGTTGTTTGTCGATAGTGTTTGCGCGATTGGGGGGGGGGGGGGGGGGGGGGGGAGCAAGAACAGGATTGTTTCGACTTGGAATCAGTAGAAGGATGCACAGACGAGGCTTAGGATCGAGTGACATTTACGCTTCAAGCCGCAGCGACGCTCTTCATATTCGGGAGTTTGAGGGAACTGGTTTTGCACCAGTTCCTCAAACTTCCGGTACGAGCTGCGCATGCGCTACCGCAGAAGACTCGCACATGCGCAGATCGTACCGGAGGACCCATCGTATCGCATCGGATGCGCAAAAAACGGTTTCCTAAAACTACCTATCTATCGCCAGAAAGATACGGTGTTTGCTGCAGACATTATAACAGAAGCATTTGCGGCCACGCCTCAAGCACGTTGGAAGCATGCTTGCTTCATATACTAGTATACAGTATATGGTGTCTGAAATGCCGAGGCTTGATCTAAAATAGGCCGCAAAAATCGACGCCGACACGTATTAATCTAAACTTTTCGTCAAAGCTATATTTTACTGGTGGGTTTCACCTTGTAAAATTACAAGGCGTAGCTCCCTTTTGTAAGAAATATGGTCGAAAAACTTGGCGGGGTCTAATGGCGGAATGCGGCGCTGACGACTGAGTGGATTGGCGGGGCGCCTTTGGCGCACGTATTGGTAGATGGTGCTGCATTTTAAAAATATCAAGACTGCCCGCGACGACCGTTGTTTAATAAAATGAATGTGATCTTCTTGTAATATACCTTTGGTTTAAAAATAAATGCGGACAATCATAGGAAAAGTTGAAGTAACACAGTAATAGAATAACGACGGCGCTCTTTTTGCCGGCGGATTTTGTCTGCGTGTCGTCTGCTTTCTTCAACTGGTCGGCTCCACCTTCCGACGCTGCTGCCGAGGTAGCGCCATCTATCAATCTGACAATACGTGCGCCAAACGTGTCCCCCACTCGACTTGGTCGTGTGCGTCGCTGTCCGTCGTTGATCCTGACACTTTTTCTTTTACTTTTCTTTTTTTACAGAAAGGAAGCTACGTTTCGAAATTTTACCAGGCAAAACCCAACAGTAGAACACACCTTTGACGAAAAGTTTACATCGCTATGTGCTGGTGCTGATTTGTACGGCCCATTTTAGTCCGAGTCTCGGCATTTCAAACACCCTATATGTATGCTCCAAACATGTCTGCACACTGTCTTTTGTGCAATGTATTAGTGCTGTGACCGAGGCCACATGACGTGAACGCCACCCAATGGCGCAGAGAGAGAAAAGGGATGTTTTCGTCGCTAAAGGCTGTTCCACCATCAAGGTGGCAACGACAGTGCAAAAAAGGTGCGTGGTGGAGCGACCGCCGCTGGCTGCGGCACAGAGAGCTTAGAATTAAGACAGGAAACGAGTCAAACCAAGGAGAACGTTTGCAAATCAACGGTGGGCACCTCCTGCCCAGGCTGGTTCCTTGCACGCATGCGCGCGTTGCCGCGTGGCGATGAGGACGGGAGAAGGAGAGGCTGATCCAAGCTTTAAAATGCTTGCAGACGATCGACGCTTTCGCCCCTCTCCTTTGTACCTTGGATCGCAAACGCGGTCCACGAACCACGTGACCCCGATCCAGCAACCGGAAACGCTCAAATGGAGGCACACTGCGCCGAAAAGGGTGTAATGTGGCGCCACCGCTGCCGGCTGTGGCCGCACACTTGCTCTTTCTAGTGACCAAAGTTGCACTATATATGTGGCTCCGAGACCGGCCGAGATTCGCGGGTTAACGGCCGACAAAAATCTGGGCGGATGGTGCATATTTAGATTGCGTGCAACGTACTCACAGAACTTTAGATTGCGTGCAACACACTCACCCGTTCCTCTCGCGGGCAGTGCGAACGGAATAACTTTCGCGGAGAGTGTGCTGTCACGAAATCGTTATGATTTCCATCCAAACAAAATTATGCACGCTCGAGCGGAAAATTACCATGATGAAAACCTCATTTGCACTTAATGAAATAAAATTAGGTGAAGTTAGGATAGTACAAAACGCTACGAATTTATAGTCATTATGGATAAAACACTAAACCACTTCACGTTCCGAAGATTTTTAATGAACTACTTGATTGTATTTCATCAGCAACTTTAAACTATAAGCTCAAAAAGGGTTGAAAAACTTTATTTACTACTTTTCTTTGCTGTGACCTGTTTCATGATGAGAGAAATGAACTTTACTGCCAGGTCATGTCACACAAGCCTTCCTTGACTTAGGCAGACCTGAATATATATTGCCTCTTTCTATCTGCCAATAAAAATATTAGTATTTTCATTATTATTATTCAGTCTTCGTACACGCTGGCCTTTGGCAGGTGACGTCACAAATACAGCATTGCGGCCTTGTCACCTAGAAGGGGTTGGCTTTTGCCACTATCTCATCGAATCAAACCGTCATCTTTCGATTCATGTTTCCCACAAACAATCCTTCAGGAAGATGTGGTCCAAGTGCTTTGTAAGTAGCGTAAGCTGATGGTGCCTTGGTTCAAAGCTCGTTTGGCCCAGGTTTTCTACGCTCAAAAATCAATGTGGATTAATAGGTGGAAGACATTCGGGTGACAATATGAGCTGAAATGTTTTCATGTCAAGTTATATTATTTTTATTTTTTAAACAGGTGTGGCCTTTTTGTCCAGTGTAAGCTGAAAATATTCAGGGGTAAATTTCTGCTTAAAATGTACAGTATCTGAACATGATAGAAAAAAGAAAAATATAAGTAGGTTTTTTGTCTATATAAAATTGTCGTCGCCGAATAACTTAAAAAATAAAAATATAGGTGCTTTCATGTAATTATTTGTATTACATTTTGTGAGGAGAGCAAACCAAAGAGGGATTTTATGTGCAAATCTTACCCAGAAGTACTAGTGTTCTTCTCTCAATATTGTCACATAAAGTCCAAAATCAGTTTACATTTCACGAAGAGGTGACTGTTCACCTATATGATGTAGATTATGTCAGATGTGTGGGATTATTGTTTCTCCGCGATTGGCTGTCCCCGTGCGTTGCAGAAAAGTTAACTTATATATACTCTTTTTACAGTGCGTGTGGCTACAGCTTCTTACAAATGGCTGACATGGGGTACAACGAAAAGTGTCGAAATAAACTTCTTCGAATGCGTAGAGTTTGAGCAATTTTTTAGCTTACACCATCCAGCCTTATCGTTCGGGCCCTTTAATGCGGAAATTGTACGACCAGCGAACACTAGAAGAGCTATTCAATTTTGCATGTTGTTTTCCAATTGATGCTGTAGGGCCCACCAAGACATTTTTGAGAGTTCAGTAATTTCTGGGACTTCTAATACCCTTGTCGTGGAGCGAGGAATCAAATAAAAAAATATTGTCAGCACACACCCGCGTGTGTGCTGTAGCAAGGAAAACTTGATGCTAAAATATTCCAAATTAGCGGGCTTAAAAGGGTGCCTTGAGGGCATCCCAATGTGACTGAGTGGAAGATGCTTGCAGAATTAGTTCTGTAACGGATCTCTCCTTAAAGGAGGAGTGTAGTAGCTTATATTGTCACGGATGGAGAAGAGGCGGCAAGTGTAAAACTGAAAGCAAAGGTTTGATTGGCGAACTTGTGCTATAACAAATGAAAGAGAGAGTGTCGAAGGCGGCAGCAGTGAGTGTCGGGGTGCCGGCGTTACAGCTGGCTAGGGCCAGTGTGCGAGAGTCTCTGACTCGGCAAGGCCACGCTGGCCCTCTTATTTATTATACCCAGCATCTCGAACAATTGGTCTAGAATGTTCGAGCTTCGAGCTAGGGTGAGACTGACTCGGCAAGGCCATGTTGACCCCCTATTCTATTACACTCGTTATGTCGTCGAGCGTCGAACATTTGGAGTAAGAGTAAACGCGAATCTTCTAGAAGTGCGGAGCGTAAAAAATTGAGGCGTTCCAAACACAGTCAAACACTTTTTGAAACTTTAATGGCATTATATGTGAGCAGTTGTTCGTGTCTGTTATATAGGAGTTTTGTTGTATAGAATATAAACTACCTGATGTGGACCGGCCTACAACATCTCCATGGTGCTGCTCATTTCGAAGGTTTCTTTTTATGCTATGAGATGCGGTAAGTCTTGTATTTACCAACTCAACTCTCTGACGTCCCCCCCCCCTCCGCTGAGGTGGCGCTGCTGCCAGTACCGCGCATGGGCAGTCGCTTCCTCTCACGCGAATTTGGTTTCTGGGCAAGTGCACTGCGCACAACTGGTGTGGGCAAACGTGGGCTTGTTTATAAAGTGTGTGTAGCTTTATACAAGTGTTTTTTTTTCTAATACATTTTCTTGATTACAGTTGATGTATTCGGAGTACTATGCTGTTGGATTTCTTAGTAATTGTTTGCGTAAGTTAAGTAAAATTAAGCGTTGCAAGCTTGCAAGTATTGTGAGTGTTTGCGTCTGGTCGCAACCTTCAGTGCTGCATTTGGGGCAAGGACTGAGCGTTGGGCAATGCGTAATTCAGTTTTGCGGTGAGACAAATACGTTTCTTTTTTCCACTTGACACCCTGTAGAGTCACCATTCCGTGACAGACCAACCTCACGCTGTCCAAACACACATGTCTAAGTCGCCTGTCTGGGTCCGTTTTTGGTGGTGGATTCGACGTAAACCCGCGTTGGGTGAATGGCTTTAATGCGGAAGCATTAACTGTCCCATTGAGCGAAGCCGGCGTTGTTTGTAGCAGCGAAAAACGACACCTAAATTCCGTCTGCTAGCCGCGAAAAACGGCACCTAAATTCCGTCTGTAGCTGCGAAAACGGCACCTGAATTCCCATTGGCTAAGCGAAACGGCACCTAAAGTCCTATTGGCCCGAAAGCGCTGCAACGCAGATTCTTCGTCACGGAAGCCGGCGGGCGCTCAAGGTCAAAGCGGACGCGCCTCAGAAATAAAACATAAAGAACAGCACAGCAACAAGATGCATCGTCACGGACGCCGTGGAGCCGGCGCGCTTGCACAATGGGGCAGCGTGATGTCACCGCCCGGAGCGCCGTTACACGTAAACAGCATTAAGTGTATTCGTTTAATTTTTTTGATTGATACATAACAAAAAAGTATGTATCATTTACTATGAAAATTTCGCGTGAGAGTCTGTGAGATGGTTGCCCCGAAACATCACCGTACGCCACCTCTTTTGACGGGCAAGTTAACTGGGCATGTCTGCCACATAAGAATGTGATGCTGGGAGAAAAGCAGAGCTTCACTTATTTATTTATTTATATGGACCTTGATGACCCGTTTGAGAGTTTTACACAAGGGAGGGGTAATTACTATTTCCAAATTCTTCAATAAGGCATAACAAAAACAGTAAGAACAAAGCACGTACAGGCATACAGTTGAGGCACTAACTAAATTACAGCTCTTACTACAATTTCAGGTTTAAGTACTGTGATTATTAAAGAGAATGAGCATTCCTCGACATTTATCGGTGTTAGCGTTTTGTAACGATCTTATTTGGTTTTCTATTATTCTCTGCCGCAATGGCGAGCGTGTTGCCATCGAATTTTTTCGGCACACGCTGGAGCAGCTAATGACCATAATGAAAACCGAACTTGCACCTAATTTACGACATGAACGCCAAAAGTACAACAGTTGGGGAACATAATCGATAGAAAAAAAAGGGACGCACAAGGCCACATTCGATGGAACAGTGGTCACGCGAGGAAACGAACACATTTCAAAGACGTCCGGTAGCAACCAAGGGCTCTTGAGTGGCCATCCTAAAAGTTCGTTCTTGCGTTTTGCTGGGTGTGCCATTTCGCTTTTTGGGAGTGGCAGAAGAGTGCTTCCTTTTTAATGACCATAATTATGTCTTGCCGCTTCGGACAGAGGGTTTGTTGTGAACGGGTTCGCTTCGCTGGAGATCGAGCGATATTTGCGTTCGCACGTGGAGTTGATTGCGGGGCTGGCTGGCAGGGCGGAGCGTGAGGTTGTATTGATCCGGACTTGGAAAAACGCTGCATGAATAATCTATAAGTATTAGAACGTTTACCGGGGGCTTGGGGTTGGGCTTCCCTCTCAAGCAATGCCGTCGGGTTGTTTTGTTGCATTTTTGTAGTATATATACAGGTTTTAAGAGGAAAAACAAAGTAAAAAAAAAGTCTGACGTTTATTTATTTATTTTTTTGCCGGAAAAGGAAGCAGGATGAAATCACACGTTAGGCCAAAGGTAAAGTTAAAATTCTAAGACTGCAATTTTTTTAAAGTGTGCTCTTTCCCTAAGTTTGGTTCATACGAAATTTAACCACACTAATCCAAACTTTAGTACATGCCCTGTTTTTTTTTTTTTTTATCAAGTATCAGGATTGGAAACTTGTTGTGTAGAATGGCATACACCAGCGACCCGTTCAAACAACTTTGACAAATTCAGATGGCTTCGACTTTGCACTCGCATTTTCACCACTTCACCACTGCAGTTTTTATGCACATTCTATCTGTTAGGTGGCGCTGCCCATCGGTGCTGTACTTAGTGGGCCTCTTTTAATGATTTCTTATGATTATTTTCTTTTCGAACGCGTAACTGCGCAAACAACTTTGGTAGAATCCGGTCAACGTATACCTACTATAAACTACAAACAATAATTCGCTTTAGTGTCCCATTCAAAGTGACAGGCTCACCTTTATATGCGTTCCACTAAAGAAGAAAAGAAACATAATTTATTAGGTTAAATTATGTCTACCGTTTCTTAAATTGCCAGATTCACTTTATCGCGAAGGGGCTGCTGGAGTGTATTAAATTGTCGCGGCTTTGAGGAAGACACCGTTCAACTATTTCTAATGCTCTCATAGAAAAAGAAAAAGAATTATGAAAAGGTTTTGGATTTTAATGTTTTCTTTCGTTTTTTTATCACTCAAACACATGTAAACCACTTTATAATAAAAAAAAGAGCACCGTAAATTGTTTTCACTTTTTCGTAATTATAAAACTCGCTGATTAGAATAACGTTTTAAATTTTCTTCAGTGTCTCTTCGAGCTGTGATGATCTGAAAGGCCCGTTCACACTCTTGCGACCGAGGTAAGACCGAGAGAGGCCAGACCGGTTTTTAAGCCTCTTGCGATTTCTTAGGACCAGCTCCGCTGCAGCGCATTCGGTCCTAAGAAGTCGCAAAAGGCTTCAAAACCGGTCTGGTCCTCTCGATCTTAGTCGGTTGCAAGAGTGTGAACAGGCCTTTATTCTCAGACGCAAATGCAGTAAGATCAAATCAAATTATTTGTATTCTTCAGGCAATTGTAAAAAGAGCGCGAGATTCAGAACACAACGATTTCAACGTTCAGAACAGAATGGTACTACATCGAATAGTTCGATCGTATTTAAGCCATCCGTTTCTTCCTGGTCGTTCCCCCCTCCCTCCCTCCCTCCCCCCACCCCCTTCACCCCAGAAAAAAAAAAGAAATCTTTCAGCCTTTTCATTTTGGCGAAGAAAAAAGTGCAGCGAAGTTGTACTATGTGCCACCATCCATGAGCAATGGCGGCAACCAGACAACCGACAAGCCGGTTGTCTGGTTGTCGCTGTCACTCATAGATGGCGGTAGCTGCCCAGAGTGTTGTGTCGAGATTTATTTGTCAACCCACACGAAACTGGGAAACTAACCCTTAACAGCTCCGCTGTAAAAAAAAAAAAAAAAAAAAAGAAAGATGTTTAGGTAAATTACGGAAGTATTCGTTAAAAAGTCGGTGAAATGCCAGGCATGGTAAAGGAGCCCCCCTGTTGTCACCTGCGCTATACGAACGCCTAAGTAACGTGAGCGTAAAACTCGCGCTCAAATTTTTCTTCGAACTCGGCATAAAAGCTTCCCGACGTAAAGTTTAAAAAAAAAGTGCAATAAAAATATGCACTCTGTGTAGCGTGAAATGTGACTCCCTCATTCGGAAGGATGCGCGGCGTTTTATGGCGTTCGAGATTTAAGAGCCGCGCTGTGTCCTTACAGTTGCAGTCACACGCTACGACAACTACAACGAGAAACAAGAAGAAAAGGAAGCAGTTTTTCTTCACTGCGTAAACAATAAAGAAATAAACAGGCATTAAAAAGAAATCCTGTGAACAGCGTAAACACGCACGCTTATATGCTTTCTACTCGAGTGTGTAGTTTGACGCTTTTACCGCAAACCTGAATGAGCGAAAACAACAACAACAACAACAATAACAACAAAACAAATGCAACCGAGCAGTGAAAAAAAAATTAAAATGTGTCTCGAAACATTTGCCCATAAATAAAATTTTACGACCATCGTTGACCCGTCCCTTCGGTTTCTTCTCAGCCATTACTTTAGTTTATTACGCTCGTTCTATTTTTTTTCTTTTTTAACTGTAATTAAAGGGATAAAAAAAAAGAAAAACCGTAGCAAACTCCAAAGAAGTGGGGAGGGGGGGGAGGGGAGGGCAAGTTTATTAGACAATAAATTTTGCCCTTTCCATTCTAAAACTTTTTCCATCATTTCTTTAATTTTTGTTTTGCCTCATTTTATTACAGTTATTATCGCTTCACAAGCCATTTGGCTGGTACTTGGAAACCGAAAGCTCGTAACGCTGTAAGTATATTCTCCCTCGTTCTCACTTTCTACAACGAAACTCGGGGAAGATGAGTAAAAACACAAATAGAAAAAACAATGTAAATGATGCGTAATACGACGCCCCCATTATACATCTTTTTTATTTATTTTTTTACTCGGAGTATCCCATTTGCGAGGATGCGACGGCAGTAACTCAGCGTGGTTGCAGACGATAACTTGACACTACGGTTAAAAGTGCCCCCCCCCCCAAAAAAAAAAATAAACCCAAAAGTTTTTATTATTTATTTTTTATATTCGAATCGCAAATCAAAATTTTAAGAACCAAAGACGCGGATGGCGTAAAATCGCGAATGCCGCGCCTGCCGCCGGATGTGACGAATTATCACTTCCGGTGTAATGGGCTGCGTTATGGTGGCTAGAACGCGTCTGCGACCGGTGTGTTCATACTGCCTCCCAAAAATTGGTCTCTCGATCTCCGCCCGATGACGTCATAAACGTGTCACGCTGTCGCCGGTCGCGATCCTGGTGGCGTCCCAACAGCTGTGGTGTATGTGGCAGACGCCTGTTCTGTTGCAGGTCGCTCTCCAGTGTGGCAGTCTACGGAAGCTTAGGCAGCTGGGAGTTGGGACGCCGCGACGACAGCGACACCTCGCGTTTGCTCGTGCTTTTCGCCAGCATTTCTACGACCAACCGCCAGGATCGCGACATCCGACAGCGGAGGGCTTCCGTGACGTCAATTGTTGCCACTTCGAAACTACTTTTGATGGATGGGCAGAATAGGACGCTGAGAACACCGGTCGAAGACGCGCTCCAGGCGCAATAGGTAGTTTGAGGAAGGACATGTGCTACTCAGGAAGGCGAACTTATTAATCCTAAGTATTATTCGTATGAGATCTGTCTGCGGGGCTTCTTCATAGCTGAGAAAGAGGGTGACACGTAAAGTTCTAAGTTTATAAGTTTATGCTTAAAAAAATTAGATAAAGGTACACTCTAAAAAAAAATCCGTTATTGAAAAGTTTTTTGACGCCCCAAGAACTCGTTCAGCTCGTGAAGAACGGTTTCGCCACAAGCGCTATTGCCCCTACTAGAAAGGCAACTGAGTAATAAAAAACTGTTTCGCATAAAAAAAAAGCTTAGAAAAACCTTTTATAGGTTTCTTTTTCAAGGAAGAACCCTTTCGGAGGGTGCTTGAAATAACCTTTTAGGATGCAAAATATGCGACAAGCCGAAGGACCCCTAAAAGTTCTTTTACGACCAGATATTTTGTTTAAAGTGTACACCAAAAAAAAAAAAAAGATACTGCGCCAGACGAGGAAAGCTATCGTTTAGAAAAAGATAATGATAATGGCCAGTTCTTTTGGTGAACACACAGTGTAACTCCCGTGTCACGCAACTATGGAAAGAGATTACAAAAATTATACAAATTTTAAAGAAAATAAAAATGAAAATGTTTTCATTTTGTTGCGTGCATTAGGTTGAAGACACTGCAGGTTTTCATAAGAACAGATGGAGAAAATGCACGAAAGTAAGCAACCGTTCCTTACGAAATTTTATTACAGAAACTTAAAAAACAGGCTCCACACATTGATTCATTACCAAATGATGGTTTAGTTGATCTGCCGCTCATAAAACCATGCCGATGTTCAATTGCTCAGGTTAAAAATTTGAAAGGCAGGAATTGATGGACGACCATTTCAAAGAGCCTGGAAAATAGAGAGAGAGAGAAATCGGTCTGTAGTTACAAACATCACCTTTTTTTCTCCCGACTTTAGGACCGGGACAACAGCAGCGACTTTCTACATTTTATGAAAGGTTCCCAACCGTGGTATAAATATGAGCACAGTATCCGCGTGAATATGTCGTGACAGTTTTGAGGATCACCAAGAGAATGCCATCAGACCCTACTGATAATTTTGCTCTCATTTTCCCAATACAAAACTGTGCTCATTCCTCATCGACGTTAATGCAAATTACATAGTCAACAAACCACATCTAAGTGAGGCAGCGCAGATGAGAAACACTGCATACTATCCTTGTAGACTGACACGAAATGGTTAGCAAAACATTCATACACGGACTTCGAATTGCTTTCATGATTAGAGGACAATTTTTGACTCGATATGCCTCCCAGAACGTGAATTAATGTTACCTCCAGAATTTCTTTGGATAATTGACAAGATCTGAATCGACTTAGTAACGATGCGCCTGGCGGTCGCGATTTAGGATTGTTTTACATAGCTTTAATTGAATATTAATAATATTAATAGTAATATTAATAATAATAATAATGTAATAATGATAATAAATTTTAATTCACTTTACAAACAAGTGCCTAGATATAAGGCTGGCATATAAAAGCTGCATTCCTGCTTGTACGTTCGTAAGTGCAAACACACCATTAGATGGTGCCGGCATGGCGGAAATAATATATAAAAATATTGCCAGTGACCTTTATCTTCAAAGTTCAATAATGCATGGAATGCATTATAGGGAATTGGTGAGGGAATTGGCGTGTCACGTGGAGTGAATATTTTACCGCTAAGGTTAGTGGGGAAACTGAATAATTATATGGATCACGTGACGTCGGATCATGTGATGTCGATTTCCCCTCTAAATTTAGCGGGTAAACTGGACTGGTGTCACAAGTCGTGAATATTTTTCGCTAACTTTCGCAAATAACTGAATATTTTTTTATTACGTGCGAAACTTGCCAACTCTTTTATTTCACAATACTGTCAACGGTCAGTGGGTAAGCGGTGATCATGCGGAAGTATTTGTATATATGACGTCTTTTTCTCTCATGACGACAAAAAAAAACAAACAACAACGGTGCGTTTGTAGTGAAAGGCGTAGAGACGTCATTGTTCTCCGAGAACGCATCTTACGTTGCAACGGACCGTGGCCGCAGATATAGTTTTGAATCTGCATTGACTTTTAGTGTCGCTCGAGTTTAATGATACAACTCAAGTGGTGGCAATGCGCCGTGAAACTGAGACGAGGAAACGAGAGAGCGCGGAGACGTCCGGACGCCGAGCTCTGGCACGGATACGCCGACGTCCGATGTTCGACTCGCATTCGAACGCGTCCGACGAGCGCAGGGGAGACAAAGACGACTAGCTTTAGGTCTACCATAGCCTCCTATACACTGACAAAGCCTGGCAGATCGTCACGAGAAGCGGCCGCCGAAATGGAAAAGGTGGAGCGGCAGACAACGGATGAGAGGAGAGCCACGTGACTGGCGCCCCGCTGCGGCGAGACGCCGAAACACAGTTCTCCCGAGCGAACGAGTGTGTTTCGGGTCCTCGCCACTGCAAAAGCTGCGCGCTGACGTCCAGGTTCTCCGAGAAATGGCTCTTTGATGCTCTGTGCTAGCAGATCCTCGCGCTCCAAATCTGCGACCGGGCGCTCTATGGCGCCGTCGTCGAGCTGCCAGGCTTCGTGAGTATAGAAGAGGCTATGAGCACTACCCACTAATCGTTCACATGAAACTCGAAACCTCAGCGCTCCCAGCGCTGACGCTGATTACGTCACGAAGACGGGGCGTGTTCAAACCGTTTACGACCGGCGCGACGGCGTATTCCCCTATAGTACCTTTTCATCTCAGTAGTTACCTGACTGGTGGACAGAGGGCGCTGACACACGCGGTGCCATAAGGTAGCTTCAATTTGGTTAGTTTCGGTTTCAGCGGAGTCGCGGCTGTGTTTGTCTGCTATGTCGTTTTCGCTTAGTTTTGTGATATAAATGTATCCCTTGCGTACAGAACCATTGATACAGTGGTAATGGGCACCCTCGAGAGCTACGACGTAGTTACGAGCATAAATTGTGAACGTTTCTACGAACACGTTCACCTGATAATTTTCTTCGTTCGGGCAGTTTCCACGGCGAAACGACTGAAATGATGCCGGGGGAGGATTACGGATGTCTACGGCCGTACCGGAAGTACCCGCTGATACTAGTTTCGATAAAAATAAACTAACGAAGAGACCAATACATGGAGGCAGAGTCAAAAAGCAGGTCGACGACCTGATTAACAATGTGCAAAGAACAGATGAACTCGCAAGTTTAGTGCTCACTGTTCTGTTTTCGAGGGCACCTAGCGTTTTGGGAAAATTGGCGACCGGGAAATCCTCCTGTAATGACTATGGAGTGCAAAAAGGTAAGCGATATTGTCTTCATCCGTTTTCTTGTTAAAAACAACAAAAAACTAAGTACTCGAGAGATGTTTTAATTGCTAATCCTAGGCCGAGTAGAAAAGTTTTTAAACTATGGGCCCATGATAAAGTATTCATTAGCAGCATTCTACAATGTTTACCTTAGTAAACTACTTGTTGTACGAACATTCCCTTAAAGCGTATTGCGAATATCAGATAAGGGACAAACCCGTCAATTGAAATGTGACGTCTGTTTTCCGTATAATTTGCGAATTAAAATGAAATCGCGCGAGATAATTGACCCCCAGCAAGCTTGGCTCATGTAGACAGATCTTTATTTGTTGGAACAGGTACGCTTTTACTCTCAGCGGCGTCGAGAGTAAAATCGACATCGACAGCGCTGCACTCGAGTGATTTCCATGCAGACGGCTTCTTTTCGGCGTCACATATTCGGTACCTCAGGCGCTTTGGTCACGCACTCACAAGCGGTCTTTGACACATTTTCACCCGGGGAGCCCAACCTTTTGTGTCTAAATAACTAAATAGAACAGGATATCTTGAAAAAGTGAATGACTGCAGACATGACACCCAACACAATCTATAGTTCATTTAAATTCATGAATGAACAGATCAAGCGAACGTTTATACCGCAAAAAATTATTCCCCATGTAATTAAAAGCAACTGCTTTGGATTTGTTATGTAGACTGAACACGATTCTTCTTTTAAGAAACAAACATAGCGACTCCTTGCGTTGATTATACTTGCCTTCTTCTTTAACATCATAAACGCGTGATCTTAAATATACCTTGCGCTTATTATTGCGCCACCAACACTTCGCTACTATCACGTAATCAAATTTTTCGCTGTCATAAACAATTGGCCTCTCAACGCTTGTGTGCCTTAGAGTCGTTTACATACTCAATGTGCGCCAGTGCTAACGCTGATTCCTTTCCTCACACGCATCCGGTACTTCGACGGTGCAAATAGTCATAACCTGTTATAAAGCAAAGTACAGAAGTTGTGCACATAATGATGTGCACAACTCCTTATGGCTTAAATAAAAGCCACGATTAAATAATGTCCAAAAGGCACACACACAAAAAAAGCTCGAAGTACACCTAAGCATTTCTTATGAGTTGCGAATGCGAAAGCATGCAAGCGGCTCGTCCGCTCCCTTTGTCGTCTGCTGCGTACTATAGCGCGCGCTCGCTTCGGGATCTCGGAGGCCATGGCGCAGCGGCCAATGGGAGCCCCGTCGACGCGCGCCAGCCAATGGAACCGAAGGCGAATCGCTCCTATTGGGATCGCGGAAACTAGGAGCCGTTTTCGCGCTTCAAACTGATGACATCAGCTCGCTTCATGAAACAGGTAATGCTTTCGCATTAAAACAGAAAACGCGCGATTCCCACCCTCCCCTTTCGCGCTATACCGCAGCGCTTGTCTTCCGCCAACACTCCCACTCTTGCGACGTCAAGAGAGGAGCTCTTAGGCCTTGCGTTCATCTAGGTGGCGTTGGTTCTGATGTCCCCCCAAAGCTCTTGTCTCCTCCTCTTCTTCAGTTTACGATGCGCGCTACTAATTATAAGAACGCCTTGTAGGTTTCTTTCTGGTGCCATAGCCCCTGTCACGTGGTACTGTAAGAGCTGGACGGTTAGCACAGTTACACAGTTACACGCTTGTCCTTGCTCGCTCACCTACGGTACGTTTTTTCCGTCGTCTGCTTGAGCCGGCACTATGCAGCCAGTTCCAAGAATTTCCTGAGACACCGCGTGGAGCAGCACGCCTGCCTTTTGCAGCGTCGTCCGTTAGAAAGTATGAAATGTATAGATATTTGAAATAAATTTCCTGCGAAGAGGCGAAATTTCTTTTACTGAAGTTTCTTTTTTTCTTAATGATAGACACTAAAACAAATATTTACATAATGTATCTCTTTTTTTTGTGATGGTAGGTTCCAGAAAAACTTGTTTAGTCGTCGTTCAGAAATCCCCTTTGCGACATACCGACTCAAACAAATGACTGCAATACTCCACTCACGCCTAAGCTAACTGGGAGGTAACTGCCTGCTTGTTTGATCAATCATACGTCTATCATTCGCCACTTGAACCCGATAAAGTAACATGTCAAGGAAAAGCTATAGGCTAGACCTCATTCAAACGTAACATTGAGAAAAACACACTATACCAACGAGCCACCGAGAAAACATTCTGTTACGAGTCCTTCCGAAAGGCTCACTGAGAAGTTTGAAGACTAGATAAGTAAAGCATATAAAAAGACAAGGTGGTGCTGCGGTTTTTGGCTCACGTGATAGAACTTCCCATTGCTCTCAAGACAAACGCTGTTGCTGATTTTTTTTTTGTAGTGTTTTCTTTGAGTTAGTCCAGGAAAATATATCGGATGACTGGGTATGAACGGGCCCCCGGTTAATCCACCGGCCATGGCTAAGAATATTTCTTTGTCTCGAAGCCACTGAAGAGGCAAGAGAAAAATATTTGCGCAAGAGTTCCGTAGTGGGCTAAGGAGACTGGAAGTTGCCCAAATTGTTAATACAAACGTCGAGACTCCTTTCCAAAAGAATGGATGTCCGTTCAGAAGAACACGGGTTCCTTCAATATGCCATCATCGATTAACAATAACAAGGAACCGTCCTGAGTCGGCAGACGTCGACAACGTTCGGCCGACGTCATCGTATCTTTCGTACCCGTGGGGAAAAGAAGCAAGACTCTGCGCGCTCCGGGCCACGTCGCGATCAATATTACGAATTTTCGTCATAATCTCGTTACAGCAATTGCTGTCTCGTCGGTTTCCGGTGGGGCTTCGTACATGGTACCGCAGTTGCCACCGCCGCGTCCTTTGAAATTCGATTTACCTTCCGCTGGCTTCGTCGGGACCGGCGAGTGCCCGGCCAAGAAGAATGCCATTGTGTCTTGGCCGCAGCGTGTGCGCGTCTGGGGCGACGCGCGGAGGCAATTTGGTGCCTGGCATCCGAAAATTGGATTGCAGTGGCGGTGGAGTTAGCCGCGCCTTGTAAAATATTCACGTGCAAGGCTGGGCTTGTCGGTACGTCTCCGGGGCATTTGGATAAGGCGACGCGCGGTTTGCACGAAGCGAGGAGAAACTCTTCTTAGCGTCATTTGATTATTCTTGAGCCAACTCTTTCCTACAACAATTCGGTCCCTCTCCCTCTCCCTCTCTCTTACATCCCCTCTTAACACTCCATACGTCCCTCATGTTGTTGTGACACTGCATATACATTATACAAAAGAAGAACACTGTGATCGCTGCGGATCTGATGACAGAATTATGTGCGGACAGGCCTCAATCATATTCAAAACGTGCCGGCTTCACATACGTGTGTATCTTCAAACATGTCTAAAGACATTTTTTTTGTATGATCAATGAGACCGAACTTTCATACAGGGAAGAAACATGCCTCAGACAGTAGGGAGTTTTCGGGAACCGTTGTCGCACATGGGCCCTCCGGTTACGAACTGCGCATGTGCGAGTGTTCTGGGGCAGCACATGCGCAGTTCGTACCGGAGGCCACATCGTACCGTATTGGATGTGGAAAAACGGTTCTCTAATACTCTCTAGTGTCTGGAGACTGTCTTTTGTATGACGTATTCAAGTGTGACCGCGGCTCTATATACTCTCTTTTTTCTATCACTCTCCATCGTCGCTATAACACTGACACACATGCTCATTCCCTCACAATTGTCATCCGTACCTCCTCAACCCTCGTGATCTCGAACTTCCTCATCGCTCAGTCTCTCACTCGCATTCGTGCTCGCCCGTTTCTTTACTTTGTCTCTACACTCGCACTTGCGTCCTCAAATCACCCTCGCACTTTGAATGACGCCCTCACCCTTCAGTCGCTGACTCAAACTGCTAGTCAGGCCATCACTCGGCGTTCAGTCCACGATCCACATTCATACTCGGGCCCTCATTCACCATTCATTTCCTCACCCACACCTATACTCCGGTCGTCGTTCTCCACTCGGCCTTTTACCCACGCTCATCCTCATGCTCTCAATTGCTTAACGTTAATTAAATAGCGCTAAACAAGGAAGAATAAGCGCTGATTTCGAACTAAGTTTACTTGAACATCAAACCAAGCAATATATACCATCGCCTGCTGGAAAAAAACAAAAAACAAAAAACGACAACAAAAAACAACACACACATAAATAAGACTCATACAAAATATCCTACATAAAAATACTTATCTACCACGCGCATATCGAATCAGATAAAATCATAAAACAAATACACTTCTTCGTGAATGAGACACACCGAAGGCATGCTGAGCCTGACGCATTTGTTTCCAGCCTTCCTCATAGATAACGCCTCTGTTATTTCTCTCTTTGTCTTGTCCTTTGCTCTCTTCAAGAACTTCATCATTTTTCAAAAGCGGTTCACACCCGCAACAGTGATTACAGAATGACCGCCTAGATTGCTTCGTACCGATAGACTATATGTTCGCGAGCTCTGTCATTGAAACACCGATCTGTTTGTCCATTGCAAATGCTGCCACAGCTGAAACATCTACAAAAGTCGTGTTATCTTAATTGTTACACAGTTCATTATTAACACTGGTTACGCCCTTAAAAAAGCCCTGAAAAGAAAAAAAAAGTTTTTTTTTAACAGTTTGGTTGGGACACGCGGGCCAAAAAACAAATGTTACGCGAAAAATAATATTAGAGCAATATTGACAGTGCGAGACGCAATCTACTCGGCAGTCACCTTCTTTCGACTTGTTTTTTCTCTCGGCATTTCGGGCGCGTGGAAAGAGGTGGAGCGGCTTCGCCTTCACGACCGAGATGGTCATTGCGGAATGACCAGTGACGTCATGGACTTCGCGCTCAGGAATTCAAATAAATCTCTCGCCGTCAATATTGCTCTAAAACATTTTCTCGCGTAAAATATATTTTTTGACACGTGTGTCCCACCCAGATTATTTTTACAATTGTTTTTCTTTTTTAGGGTTTTTAAAGTTATGCAACATTGCCTCAATCCCACTTAATGACGTTCGTGCACTGATTGAACACGACTACCAGCGGAACGCTGACGTCATCATAGTGAGTTCGAGCGCAGACGCTGTTTGGACGCGAGTGCTGAGGCAGAGTTTGTTCGGGTTTTGTGTCCAATCAACGCGTCGAAGGACGCTTGCCGTCTGGCTCGGGCCCAATAAACCATTCCGGAAACACGCGGTGCCTCCGATCGCCTTTTCGACGCCCTACGGAAATCCGATGTACGGGGCGTGATGGAGTCCCCACGAATGAAATGAGCTGTCGATGTTTGATATAGGGAAACTAAAGAAGTTGTGTATTTGAGAGAGACAAAGAACAACAAAAAACAAGAACCTCTATATCGTTTTTTTTTATTTGGCCTCAAGGACATCGAATATGGATATTATATTTCAGATTGTCGCGCCAAGTAGCCTCAACCACACCGAGATGAGGGAATATAGTGACGTATTATAAAGAGATCTCAACCTATGCGGTCCTTCCGGAAGCCTTAATCTGGGGTCAAACTGCTCATACGGCATACAGAAGACAGTCTCGAAACACGAGTCATCCCGATATCCGTGGTGCGAATGCCGAGTGCCAAGTTTTAGAGCGCAGCTCTTAGGCGCCCGTTTCCGGCTTGAGCGGCGTCGGCGTCGGCGTAACCCCAAGGTCACGTGACCCCCGAGGTCACGTGACCCCCAGGTCACGCGACCCCCGGGTAACGTGACCCCCAGGCCACCTGAGCCCCCCCCAGGTCACGTGACCCCCCCCCCCTCCGCGCCTTCCCCTCCCCCTCAAGAGCTGCGCTCTAATTCGGCTTTACAGGGAGTTGTAAACGGCTTTCATTTTTTTTTTCTTGAACTCATTGCCATGCGGCATTGGATCGAAGCACGGATATGCCGGTGACCCGCGTTCAAATCTGTATGAAGGCTGTTTTTTTTTTTTGTCTGTCATATAAGCAATGTTACCCCGGCTTTACCCGAGCAGTGAAAAACGCTTCACGCGTTCCCTCAGAACGCAGTTGAAACGACCGGATATGACTTCGCACCCAGCGGTCGGTTTTTACGGTTTTTCTCGCGTCTATAATTACATTCGTGTCAAATGATTGCGATATTCAAATTCAGAGGACCGAAATACGCTAAATTGAAGCCCTAACTCGTTTTCTTTCTTATTGTATTTCAATAACATTTTTTAGCTTCCTTTTTGGGCATTGTGCGATTTCAGAACACGAATAAAGCGGGGCGTCAACAAAACAGGGTAAGTATGGGCTTTGCGATGTGTTCGCTTTTTTTTCTCTTGTGTTCTGATCGTGAGGTTGTAAAAGAGAAAGGATTACTCTGGTTCCAGATTGTACGAAGCATGCGAACCCGCCTGCGCGTACATCGGAACGACCCTATAATTCCCGCGCCGTGCGGTGCTGTGGGGTTGATGAGAGGCCGCCTGCCAAGTGTGATGACGTCACGTGGAGGAGGCTGTTCACAGGCTTTGATTATTCTAGGTGGTGGTGTCTGTGCCCCGCGTTGGCCTCCGGTGGGTGACGTAAAAAATCGAGCAAAACGGCCTTGTCACCACGAGGTGTTTGTACCAGGCCTACTTTGGTATGTGGGGCAATTTTCCGCGGTGGCCGCCGATTAACATGCACGTTGCGCTATTGGCGAGGAGTTCGAAATATAGGGGTCGCTCTGTACAGCTTGTTTTCCTCAGGGCTCGGTATTTACCCGACAGGAAGCCTGCGGACTTCATTCTTTTTTTTGTAAGGTAAAAAAAAAAGTGTTGACGCAATAAACGGAGGAATTTGGTGGTACACGGCAGTCCGAACCACTCCCGAAAGCAGTCGTCAGAGGATGCGAGCTTGAAGCACTTCGGCCTTTGCATTGGACAGATGCCGAGCGCTGCGTCATCGTTATCGTTGTCCCCATGGCTGTAGTTTCAAAAATGTTTGTAGGCGTTACCGAAAAAAAAAAGTAACGAAGCGTGTAAGGAGTAACTCGTTAGACGCAAATGAAAGAAACGTGCAACCAACCTACGTTGCCTAAAAAAAAAAAAAAAAGAACGCGTTACGGTTTTGTGTTTCCGGTGAAAAGTAACGCAGGTTACTTTCAAGTTCCTTTTTTTAATTATGAATTAACGCGTTTTACTGTTTCGACGGCACAGGTAGGCATAAGCGGCATATTTCAAGAAACATATATGTTCACGCTGTAACTGAACATAATTACTTTTTTTTTCGTTTTCACTTAAATATTTTCGAAAAAAAAGCAAAGTAAAACTCAAAGAAAAATGCTTGGCATTTTTCTTTCAATTGGCGCCTAAAATCACACAAAAAACTTTAAATGCCATTTTTTTAAGTCCTGAGAAGAAGAAGTAACGAGTAACGTAACTACGTTACCCGTTACTTGAAATAAGTAACGTAAGTACGTTACCCGTTACTGTTTTGAAAAAGTTACGAGTACGTTACTTCGTTACCGAAAAAAGTAGCGCTTTACCGCCAACACTGGTTCTAAAGTTATCCGCATGGGTGCGTAGTGGTTGAATCTGCTCCCCAATAACCAGCCGGTTACGGAGAAGCGCGGAAGAAGCAAACTCATATGAGCAAGGTGTACGCTTGACGTGCGCGAGGCAGCTCGTTTCTCAGTGGGGCCGGGCACTCACGAAAATTGCGATGATAGAGTAACGGAGCCGCGTTTTAATAGCCAAGCCGCTCGGCATTGATCTTGCGCCTGGTCAGGAAACGAAAATCGAAGGCGGCCTAATTACACTAATGGCGTATAAGGCTTAATTAATTCGTTTCCCGCGTCATGCCGCCGCCCCGTTCCGCCCGCCCAGCATTCCAGACGCCACAACCACTGTAGCGGAAGCGTTTCACGGAGCTCTGTATTGCAACCGACACTGCGCGGAGCCATATCAAGCGCTTCACGTCTACTTGTGTATTTGATTACCTCGGCCAATTTTTTTCTCACTTCATTGTATAAAAGAAAATGTAGCACACATATGCACTGTCGATATACTATACACGAACTGCTCAAACACTCGTAGGCTCATTCAAAAACACAGTCACGCTACTTATATATCATACAAATGACGCGGTTTTCGTTGCAGACATGACAGCAGAATATGTGTGGCAGTGTCTGAGGCAATCTCGGAAGCCCGCTTCGAAAATGCACGTAGACATGTTTTGTAAGACCAATGTGGCAAGATCGTCATACAAGAAAGAGGCAGGCCTCGGACGGTGTCTATCGACTGTCTTTTGCAAGATGTTTGGGCAGCGGGACGGCTGCTTCAAACTCGTTTGCACGTTTGATTTCTTCAAACAGAGGGGCCCAGTCTAGCGTAGTATCGCGAGGGTCCTGCAGTCCACTGAGTGGACCTGCGTTACTGCTTCAAGGAAATCAACACGTGCCGATTTAATGTGCGAGTCGGGATTACGACATATAACATCCGTGTTTTGTTTATGAATTCAACCCATCAGGTACCACAAATATGCGTCATATGGGGGACCGAATTCCTGGTCCCCTTTCGCTATGTACTTAAACTCTATATACACTCTACAATGAAAGGTCTGAGGTCCTTTTTTGTCGTTACTCGTCGATAGCCAATCACGGCAAACAATAGGAGGCTCCCGGCGAATGACGAAGGCCGGAATATGGTTAGACGGAACCCAAAATGTCACGTGGGCAGACACAATGAGTGTGACGTTTCACTTGCTTGTTGTTCCTACCCTGATCGTTTTTTTTTTTTTTTCCAAATCGAATTATAAGTTTGAGCTTCGGCATTGTCTGGGACCCTTCTGTTATCGATCATAATTGGCTGCCACCGTGTTTTGCGGTAAAGTGAAGTAACAAACTTGTTCTAGAGTGAATGTCTTATCAAACTACATTGCGTGATACAGCTCATGTTTTAGTAACTGGAATCACTGGCATTTCTCCTTTCCGGTGCGCTATTTAGTATATCTAAATTCAGAATAGTTACTAGCAAGCGTAATTAATGCCGAACTCAACATTCAAGCATACCAGCGCATTTCAGTGCCGTGACGTCAGTGGAACGCAGACATCTAGGTTGAGCAGACAGTCTGGAAAATGGACTATGTCGAGCATTTGTTTCGAGCTGCTGCTCGGGTGCTGAAGCCAGCTTCCATAGCATAATTTTAACACCATAAAACTGCTTGTAATCAGTTGGGAACAAAGTCTACAGTCCGGAGAGTGAACCCTTGTCTTCTGCTGACGTCCCTGTTCTGTTGTTGCCAGTAGAGACTTTCGCTTTGAAAAACACGGCGAAGACCAAAATTATAAATTCAATACATTCGAGAGAAAAAAAAGTAAGCTATTTTGGGTCAATGTATTGGTTACTATTTCAGCGATGTTTGTTTTTGTGCTTAGCCAATGTTCCAGGCATATCGAAGACTATTAAGAAAACGCCGGAGTACCTGCTTAACACTCGGTGTAGAGCGTCGGAACTCTGCACTACACCTAGCAGTTATGATCACAGCGATTCAAGTTGAAACACAAGCCAGCCAAATGTTTGCTTGCTTGTGCCAACAATGTCGCGCTCTGTACGTCATTAGTATATGTGTATATTTTATGTACTGTCTTTCTTTTTGGAAGGCGGTGACGCGTTTGCAATCCGCTGCGCGGTTTTGAACGTCCATACATAAGATGACATTGGGTTTCAATATTATACTGGATGCGAACCTGACAATAATGCCTAGTCACTGGAAGCCATATTTGAGGGCGACGTTTAAAGCAGCGCATGCTCGGAACGAGCTCACATAAATGCGCTTCGATAGGTTCGACAATCTTGATGTTATTTTTCACGTTGCACAATAACTATACAGAAGCTCGCCGTCAAGCACGCGCTCAGCAGTCGCGCACACAGATATATGGTCACCAGTGATCACTGTAGAGCCCAAGGATCCTGGGTCCAATATGTTGGTCTGCGCAAGAAAGTCATGTCATCGTTGGAAGTCATGTCACCGCCACAAGTGGCAAACACGCTGAAGGACGTGACGAGAGTCACCGCCGCAAATACGGCAGACGCGTACGTCTTGACGACGCCGCTTTCGCTTACGTCGCGCTCATAGCGAGGCGCTGCAAGATACAGCTGGCGTTGTCGTTGCGTGGATTCATTAGTGACGACGTTTTGGGGGTGAACGCCGCCAATATTACAGCCGAGCTGTCACGATCTAGTGTCCCCGTATCGTGTCGGTCGCAAAGAAATGTCGACACAAAACTCTGGTTGCCGTCGTCGCTCATAGATGGTGGTAGCTGTCCAGAGTGTTGTGCTTGCCGGCTGTCCGCTTGCCGCCGTCGCTCATAGATCGCGGCAGCATTTCTTCGGAGGAAGAAGAGCGGGAACGGAATGAGCGGCGAAGTGCGCAGCAGCGCGAGTGGTTTCATAACCGCCGCGAGGCCACTATCGCCTAAAGGTACACTGCGTCGAGCGCTTCAGATTCTCTAGCGAAAGACCAGATCGCTCGCCTGGAGAGCCACCGCCGAGAACACAAGCTACAGCTCCGCTGCTCTCCTTCTTCACCGAAGTGGAAAGGCTGAAAGTTTTTTTGCTACCCTTTCCCCAACGCACATTCACATTGCGAATAATATCGTTCTATACACACACCAACTCAACTGTCCAACGTCACGTGACCGTGGCGGGCGGCGCTGGTGTCGACATTGCGAACGTGCTGACGCTTCGTCTCACCATAGCCTCCTCTACACTGACAAAGCCTGGCAGATCGCCACGAGAAGCGGCCGCCGAAATGGAAAAGGTGGAGCGGCAGACAACGGAGGAGAGTAGAGCCACGTGACTGGCGCCCCGCTGAGGCGAGACGCCGAAACACACTTCTCCCGAGCGAACGAGTGGGTTTCGGATCCTCGCCGCTGCAAAAGCTGTGCGCTGACGTCCAGGTTCACCGAGAAATGGCTCTTTGACGCTCTGTGCTACGAGATCCTCGTGACCCAAATATGCGACGCGGCACTCTACGGCTCCGTCCTCGAACTGCCAGGCTTTGTGAGTATAGAAGAGGCTATGGTCTCACGCACTAATCCCGTTTCGGAGCGTGCGCGGCGCCCGCATGCGGTGTGGTGGGCAAACACGGGTTTGTTTTGCAAACAGTGTGCATGGCGCATATGCATTTCGATGTTTATTTGATGAAGCGTTTGTTCCCATATGGTACACTTAGAAAGTTCACGAAATGTGTTTCGATTGAGTAACATCTTGAACTCACGTACACTTACAACGAACTTACAAAATGAGAGAGATGATTGCGGGATAAAAAGAAATAAACAAAGAGATTAGAGCGAAACAGAAATTGTGAACACTTACGCAACCCGTAAAGCCTGTATTACAGCTGTCTGCGTAAGAGGGTAGTGTGTTTTCGTACGTCACTTCGGTACAAATAGGGACACGTGCTGACAGAAAAGCAGCGAGTAAACAGGGAGAGGTAGTCTACAAGACGAATTGCACTCTCAAATGAAGGCTTATTCAAACAAACACATACTATTAATGCCGTCTTTTTTGGCCATCCGTCTAGAAAATAAAACTCTGTGTCTGTCAGGTGCATTGACGGGGCACCAAAAGAAATAACAAACACAAAACCCACAAACAGTTGTACGTATAAAACACGACCTCACCCATATACGTGTCACACTTCCTTTTAAACTTCCCTTTACCTAAATTTCCAAAGAAACGGCACGGACACACCTCACTAACAAGTGCATCAGTACAAAAAAAAAAAGAAGCCTCGCTTATTTTCTTACCGGATTTGTTTTGTTGCCGCCCTGAAATTTGCACGTCATTGAACAGAGGGTTGAGTCCAAACCCATCGCTGTTTTTACCATTTTATTGCTGCGTAGCAACTAGCCCAACTAAACGACTTGCTGGCCTTTTTCAGCCGATCCTCCTGCGGTGATGCGCCATTTTCTCCCTAAAACCTGCCCCGCCACGCCGTCGGCGCTTTAAACAATGTTGCTGCTCGTAAGAAAGCGCGAAATGATTCTAGGAATGTTAAGAGCCACTGGTATGTTACGCATAGAGAGTGTCGGAACTTCGATCGTTCCCCGACTTCGTTGTTGGCGCCGCCATTTTGATGCTTGAGTTGTCCATCGTTACGATTCCGAAATGCGACTTCACGACCTTATGGTCTATATACCAATTCATCCCTCTAACGTCACGACACTGCGGTAGTGCTGCTGTAGGCACTGGGCATGCGCAGATGCTTCGCCTTAGGCGAATCTGGTGTCCCAAAGCTCAGGCGATATCGTTTTGCTCTGTAACCAACTGTATTATCTTTTTTTTATTTTTAATAGTTTGAAGGACAGAAAAGCGTTTGCGGTGATTTCAAGATAAGGCTTCGGATTACCGGCCACAATTGTCCGTCGTACGTCCGAGGGCTGGAACAGTCTTCTCCCGGGACAATTGCCGCAATACCGAACTCTAATATTTTCAGAACAACGCAATCGATCATTCTATTCTTGTTGATTATATGTGTAATTTGTATTTTTTGTTTTGTTATTTTCAGAATTTCTTTGCCCTTGTCACCCCCTTTGTAAGGGCCACGGGCCTTGAGGAAACAATATATTAGGTGAACTGATTTTTATCACCAAGATGGCTGAAGCTTATTTAGTGCTCTAGCTCTACCAAAGCAACCATTCGCGCACCTAAAAACAGAAACAAAAAACTTTCGATCTTAGAAAAAAAAAAGACTACCGGAAGAGACGAAGCAAGTGGCGTTTCGAACAAGTGTCACCCAATCCTCGCCCCATAAAATACGAGTCTTTCTAACCGGACGACGACCCGTACTTTGTCCGAGGAGGCGTCGAACAGGAGTGCGGCCATTTGTCAGCCAGTGTCTCTTCTCCGCCTGGCCCCCTCCAGTTTCCGCCGCTAGGTGGCGGCGCGAGCCACTCAGCGCCACCGGAAGTAGACCGGCGCCGGAAGCGCGGGCTCCCCTGGCGGACGTTTCCCGCGACAGTGATGGAAGGAGGTCGAACACTGCGGCGGCGACAAAGTTGTTATTTATCGGCGAGGCCGGTAGGGGATTACTCGGGCCGACGGCGGGAGGGAGACGGCTCACCGTTCATCGTGTTGCTCGCACAGAGAACGGGGTTTGCTCTGCCGGTGCGCCCAAAGGCGGTTAATGATTTATCGAGGTATCGGCGTCCAGCGAAGCGGTGACAACGCATGTCTCTTCCATTGGGCTGGTAGAGCTGTTTGGGATTCGTGTGGTGCTGTTTCTCCGTCTTCGATTGGTTTTCGGAGGCCCCAGGGCCGGGGTTTATTTCCTCTCCCAGCTTGCGCTCAACTGGCGACATACGGCACAGTGGCCTGTTTGAGATAGGGCTTCGGTAAGGGTCCGTTCCCACCAGAGCGACCAACAACAAACACTGCGCAGACATGTGTGAACAGATTTATATCAACATTTTGTTTTGTTATATGCCTGTGCGTTACCAATTGGGAACAAAAGAAGATGTTTGCTGACAAGCGGTACCCAAAGAAGTTTGATCGGGCGATTAAAATCTTTAATTTGTTTCGTTGGTGGATTAAAAGTTGGTGTTTGCTCTGACATACGGACTACGCTTTAAAACAAGATTGAACACCGTAAACAGTTTCCAGAAATAAGGTGGCACCAAGTACCCAACAGAGCTCCCAATGCAGCGGAGTGAATCAAGTGCTCGAGGCGGTCTTGCAGCACCCAATACCCCATTGCACGGCCATAGCATTTAACCAGCGTATGCCAGCGTATGCCAAGTGACACGCGCAGTGTGGGTGTGGCGAGCAGATTCGCCGCTCGCCGAGAGGACTTTAGTCTGAAGGGCTTAGACGTGGTAATGAAACAAGGGTGTTACATCGGTGTTTCCAGGGAAATTAAACGGTCTTGAGTACTAACACCTTTAGAGAGTCGGCGAACCGGCGCACGGCCAGACACGAGCTCAGAGGCGATACTGATTCGCCGATTTTAAAGATGCCTTTGTTTTGCGTACTTTTTGTTTTAAATACCCGTGAAACAAGAGTTATTAGGAGGCACGAAGTGCTTGAAGCCGCAGTCATGCTGCTCCTACAGAGCAGACAATGTTCGCAGGAGACATGGATGACAAAATTATCTACGGACATACGTGAAGCATCCGCGAAACAAATATGTGAACCATGGTTCTACATTATTCGAAGAAAAGTCTCATGTGACAAACGTGACAGGGCCGTCAACTTCCCCGCTAAATTTAGTGGAGAGACAATTGGTGTGCAGGTCTGTGACGTCCCATAATGCAACACTGCGCGCGTTGCGTTATGGGACGGCACAGGCCACGGCTTCGCGAAATGCGGCTACACGAAATCCGGAGCTAACAAGCCGAAGAACGTTTCACATTAAAAACACACATTTAAACCACGTACTGCTTTCTTTCTTCTTTTCTTTTTTTTTTTAACACGGGTGCAGTTCTTTTGCGAAGCCGGTTCTTAAATTTAAAAGAAGAAATAAAAAAAAATTCTAAGTGCTGCGGAAGTCGTTTCACGAATTCCACTGTTCCCCAGTGACTCGCTTCTCCTTCTCCTCCCCACCCGCCCCTCTCCTCGAAGAAACAATAACATGCAGAATACACAAAAAGCAAAACAAAAAGAGCGAAAGCAAAGCGTTCTTAATCTGTGTCACGATAAAGGCGACCAACTCTCATTAACAATTCCAGCGTCTAATTAAAGATGTCCCCTCCGCGCTTCGTGCCGAGCTGCTGCGCTGACGCTGCATTGTGTCGCGAAAGTACCATACGGGGCAGTACTCGGCGAAAGAGGTCCGGCCGTGTTTTGTTAAATAACAATCCGGCTACGCGGCTGTAGTAAACCCGACGAGAAAAATTCCGCGCGTCTTCTCCGAGACAACAATGTACTCAGCAGCTGTATCTCTCCTCGTCGCTTCGGAGCAATGCTGAAAAAGGCGGATGTTTTCCTTTCGTGTGCGGCATTTTCTTCACTACTCCGGCGCGATGAGAGAAAGCTGCTCCTCTGCATTAGGACCCTTTTGACGAGGAAAATCTGCTTTGTTTCGTACGTTGCTTTTCCGCATTACTCCGCTGTAATGAGGAAAAGCCGTTTCGTTTTCGTATGCTGCTTCCCTGCATTACTCCGGTGCGGTGAGCGGAAAGCTCTTTCGTTTCGATCATCTGCTTTTTTGCATTAGTTCAGTGTGATTAAGGAATGTTGTTTGGTTGTGAGTGTCTGTTCTCAGCGTTACTGTGGCGTGGTAATGAGAAAGCTGTTCCGTTTAGTTTGACGCTTCTCTGCATTACTCCGACGTAATAAAGAAAAGATGTTTCGACTTGTACATGTGCTTCGCTGCATTACTTAGGTGTGACGAGGGGAAGCTGGTCGGTCTCTGTTTACTGGTTGATTGTGTTGTTATGGAAACGGATCGGCATGTCGTGGGGGAAGCTGGCGGCCTTGCTTTCGCATATAGATTAAACGTAAACGGAAGACAGTTGACAATCTTTTGTAATTAGCATCTTTATCGATTGTCTCAAGTAACCAGAAAGCTGAGGTATTTTGTTTTTCTGGAATTCTTACCAGCGTTTCTTGTGTCCTAAAAATATGCTTTAAAAAAAACAACCTCCAGGTTACACGTAATGTTGGGATTGTTTTGTTGTTCATAATTCCTCTGGTGATTCTACTACGATTAGTAGGCTGCGACGATACAGTCGGGCGATTGTCAATATTACATTCTCAAGACAGACCAAGCTGCAAATTCGAGCTTTTTGCCTTGTCTCCCGTTTTGCCTGTGAACCAGAAAAAATAAAGATTATTCTTGTTCTCATTACTGTTCTTACTTTAATATTGTTAATAATATTATTATTATTATCATTATTATGATAGTAGTAAGAGCACGACCGAGCACCTGTTTCTACAGTGGCCACGAGTGCTGTTAAGGCATTTAGATTTTCTATTTTATTTTCTGCCTTTTCTCGTTGTACCCCCTTTCTTTATCTTTCCCTCCCTCAAGCCGGAACTGGCTGTCCTCCATGACAGCGTGTGGCTGGAAACGCCACGGCAAAATACCAAGCGACATCACGAACGTAAAAATATAGCCAACAGCTGCTTCTTCGCTCCACTTCGGAGACGATGCGGAAAAGCTGCTTCCTTTTCTGCGGGGCATCCCTGCATCCTTCCGGAGTAATAGGGAAAGCGGCGACGTTCTGTGCGCCGCTTTTTCCCTGTTACTTTAATGTGATGAAGGAAAAGTGGTCCGCGTTTTTTTCTTCGTGGCGCTGCTGAGGGATGTTTGGAAGCCTCGAATTATTTTGCTCTGTTTTCTTGCAACGCTCGCAACAATAACCAAACTGAAGGTTTGCGTGCCATGCGTTGAACCGCTGGCATGATTCTACACGCTTCCTATTACTCAGGGAGTGTCGCCACCGGCACTGTATAATGTTGCTTTTTTTTTCTGCTTCTTTCCTTTCCGACATTGCAAATTTCGTCTCGAGCGCGATGTTTGTGTCAGCAGCACTTTTGAGAGGATGTCGCCAATAAATATTTCTTGTAAACTGAAAACTAACCGGTCATTATTCATTTTTAATGTCTCTTTATACTTGAAGACGGGTGCTCTCGTTTTTGGCGCTTTAAGCCGGGGTCACATCGTTTATACCTTAAACAAAAAAACAGTAGAGGCATCAGTGGCCGAGAGGGCCAGCACACACCAGCTCTCGCAGCACGTGGAGCGAAAGCTTGCGCTGCCCCTGGCCTCAATCGTTACCCCTGCCCGCTTCGATCTGGATGAGGCATCGTACCGGCGTTCGGTTGTGTATCACCACACCGTAGTGCACTTTAAGAACCCCAGGCTAGCGGTTGTACCGCACTGGATTCATTGCTAATCTAGAGCTGGGGGAGCAAGACTCCCGTTGAGGCCAGACTAAGTTCACAAACTGAAAGTAACCACATACACGCAACCCATTTTTTTCTTTTGTACAAAAGACAGATTAGCAAAGACGAGTCACCGCAATAGCCGTGGTTCGAATGCTGCGTCTTTGAACTCATTGTCAAGCGGCATTTGAAGCATGTATCTCGCGGTGACTCAGCTTTCGACATTGTATGCGAGACTGTTTTGTATAATGTATTGGGAGGAGATCAAACAGTCACGCCTCATAGCGGTACGCGCTTCAGCTGTGGAGACAACAAACCGTATTTTATTTTTTATTTTGATCCGAGAAATTGAAGAAGACGATTTGAAGGCCGCTCCTCGTGCGCCTAAAGCACATGGTCAGTGCGAAGCGCTCGTTGCCCAGACCATACTATACTTCGTTTCACCCTTATGATGTACCGCAGCGAAGGCTGGCAGCGCGAGCTCATGGCGGTGGCAGCTGCCCTTGAACGCACGATAGCGTGTGCCGCCGAGATGTGCCCCAGAGCAAGGACCTCGCGCTTGTATCCTTTCCTGCGGTACATCATAAGGTGAAACAGAGTATTCGCGACTCCAGCAAAACGAACGACACCTAGCGGGAAAACACTGAACTGGCCGGACCAGGTCCTTTCGCGATTTCTGCTCGTCTCTTCTGGCTTCCGTGTTTGCATGTTGTCGGTGGATTGCGCGACAGAACAGTTCTACCGGTGTCTGTGTCGTAACCGTAGTATCGCCTTGTGACCCAGGTTGCTCTGCACGCGACCTATGGAACCGCGTGAGCCAGACATTCTGCGTTTCTCAACGTTCATCAGCACAGTGGAAGGACAGTGGGCAGTCCTTTCCTCGTTTCCTCGAAGAAAGTCAAGCCTCTGGAAGCTCGCTTACCTCAACACATCGCCGGAGGTTCGAAACGTGGAGAATAAAAAGCGGGGCGAACCATTTGGAGTCCAATTCCCGCTCGCTGATGCCCCAGCGTTGTGCGTTGAGCTGGCACATGGCACGGCACGACCTGGATTCGACCGCCATATTTGCCCAATAGTGGCGTCCCCTATAGGTCGCTGGAGTCGCGGGTAGACGAGGTTGAATTTCGTTGTTGTGCTGTGTTGGTAAACAGCGGGCAGTAGTGGATAACAAGCTCGATAAAGCGCCCCCTTTACCAGTTCGATCTTCTGATCAATTGGACTATTCACTGGCAGCCATGTATGTGTGTGCGCGGCTGCTGAGCGCGTGCTGACGGCGACCTTCCACAGTTCTTTTGCAACGTGCATTCCGCACCATCAAGACTGCCGGTCTTAGCTAGGTTAATAATGTGAGCTTTGTTCTGAGCATGCGCTCCAAGCCGCACCCTCCAGACACGGCGTCCAGTGAATATCCCTCTATACGTACGTTTTCGCTTCCTTTCGTACTCAGTCACATGGGTTGTATATCTGGTATGCGGACGAAGCGCAGTAATACGACATTAAACCTGGAATATGCGAGAAAATACAGGCGAGGCAAAACAAGGATCTGTGAAAATCACTCATTTTACATGAACACCATCCAGCGGCGTGGAGAGGTCAAAAAGATGTTTTAACGCCTACCAGAAATGATGACATTCAAGATGGCTTTTTTGCAGCCTTGTGGAAAAAGTTGTATAAGCAGTGTGACCGCGGCTTTATATTATATATAATTTGTCGGAACTCAAAGCCTTGGGGCATATGCATTGTGTGAGTCCTGTATAAGAATTTTATATCTTCTTATATGCCCTATGGCATTTTTATCTTCGAAAACATTCATAGAATTGTTTTCACTAAGTTTGCGGCTTTCAGCCGAATCACTCCGGCTGTACACTGCACCATGTGCCGCGTGGATAAAGGAGGAGGAACTGGGACGCTTATTCGTATTTCTAGAGGATTCGATTTTGCACT